>JAVJIF010006623.1:0-134569 GCA_038442645.1 Agave tequilana | reverse complement strand
ATGTTTGCAAAAGGGGAAAACTTACAATTAAAAGAGTTTGAGGAGCTAAATTACAAGTATTCTTAAAAAAAGATTACAAGTAGATCTCCTCAGAGATTCTGGAAAAATGTGCCGATAGGAGTCTGGTCAGCGCGCGACCACTTTGTCCCTTTGATGATGCGAGCGATAAGATTCCCTTCTCGCCTGGTTCCGGGAATCAGAGAACAGAGGATTGGTAGAACCCTCTTGCTACTTCTCAAAACCGCCTTCTGTGAGGAATTCCTTCTCGCCTGGTTCCGGAGATTCCTTGAGGAAAAGAGGTTGCTAGGGTATCGCCACCCTGAAAGGAGAAGTATTTCTCTTGAAAGGTTTCTGAATTAGAGAACGCACGGTGCGTTATGAAGAAGTCCGATTCTCCTGATCAGCAGAGGATTGATTTGGGAGCAGAAGCCCACTTTGATTGATCGCCGATCTCTGGAAGCCTCCTCCCCTTGTGCCCCTGGTGGGCTATTTATAGGAGAGCAAGGGTATAGTCGTCCCCTTGAAGATATGGAAACAGATTGAACCGAATTTGTTTGAATCTGGAAAGTAGCCTTGCTGCGAGGCTAGGATAGCTTCTGCGGAGCTAGAAAATGGCAAGTCGGTTGATCTTTCCGATTTGTTTCGATCCTTTCCATATCGTTGGAGGATTTTCTCTGATCCTCTTACTCGTTTCAAGAGAGTCAAGAGATTGCGGCAATCACCTGCCATATTTTGAATCCTAATTGGATTTGATCAGATTGGATCCGATCTCATCAGGAGATTTGATTGTCAAAGGTTGACAACGGAACTGCCCGCTTTGAAGCTCGTAGCGGAGCTAGAGGTAACTCTTGGCGAGGTCCGAAAAGAGGCTTTTCGGCGAAGCTATCAGTTAGCTTCCTGGCGATGCTCTGGATGATGCCAGCCTCTCAAACGAGGCTATCTCCTTGGGCTAATGTAATGCTAAATGCTAGCATCTTAGACCTGCTGAGGTCTGTTTAGAAACAATCCGGGTTCACTGTTCTGCTTGCTGGATCAGTGGAGTCCGAGCTGCTTCCTTGTCCCTTGGAGGTGGGTGGAAACTGGTCTTCAGCTTGTCTGTCCCTTGTCTTTTGTAAATGTCAACAAGTTTAGACATCGTTCGGACCAATGAGAATCTTGTCTTTTTTAAGTGTCAACAAGACCCCCTTCAAAGTTTTCGAGAGTCTGCAATAGCTCAGACTCCGAAACACTTTGAACTGCTGTGATAGTATGAACGTCGCCATGATGGTTGAGTTCAGCTTCGCCTTCAATCCTGCTTTGGGATGAATTCGCCGAAGAATTGCACTGATCCGCGAGTAGCTTCGCGTCGGGGTAGCTCCGCATCTGGGCTTCCAAGAAATAAGTTCGCTTTGGAACTCCTGTTGCCTTTTCAAAGCCAACTGTCGTGGGGCGGTTACGAGGAGGATCATTCCTTCTTTCGCGCCAATCGAGGGAGATGTTCTCCGATTTGCACGTTTCCAAGGGAGGATACTCCTTTCTTCAAGGCGCCATAAGTGCCTTTTATGAGGGAGACGTTTTCTCCCTTTGCACGGTTCCGAGGGGAAACCGTCCCTTCCATCAAGGCGCAATAAATGCCTTGAATGCGCTCGTGCTTCCACGCTTGGGGTGAGAGTGCTCAGGCCATGGGGCCTATAAATAGGACACTTGAGGTCCTCTGAAGAGAAATGTTTTGCCTTCCTTCTCTTCTCTTGGATGTGAGAGATACTCAGATCTCTGAATTAGTGGGAAAGCCCACTCTGGTTGTCTACCGGCCAAGGACCAGTAAGTCTTGATCGTTCAACGACTTCACCGATTTTAGGAGATTCATCTCCCTTTGACAGCTGCTTCAGGATTAGCTTCCCTTGATCTTCATCTTGCACTTGGCTGATCTGCAGAGAAGAATTTTGGCATAGCTTCCCAGTGAAGCTATCATTCTGACTTGATCACAGAAAGATCATTGCAAGTTGAGTCCGCTACACAGGCAGAACTTAGGACTTGGTCTCTTCAAAGGTTGAGCCAGTCTTGCCATATTGGTGAATGTTGAGACTGTGTCTGACTTTGCCATAGAGGTGAGGCTAGGACTTGGCGTTTGCTGAGCTAGTCCATTAGTTGCTGTGCAGGCGGAGCTTGTCCTCTGCTGAAGTCGGATTGCTTTGCCGCCCAAGAATCTGACTTAATATCTTTGCGGCTTTTTCTGTGCTTGACTGTTAACTTGCTCCAATTTGCCTTGCAGTGAGCTATGTTTGCCAGTCTGGTAACTTGATGGAAGAAACCATGAAATTGCCTTATGCTTCCCCGGTTGAAGCTTTACTTTTAAGCAGGAGGAACAATTCGGGGCAGCGGATGCGCGTCCCAGGGGCTGTTGGCAGCCTCTTATCTGAGATGATTCGTTCTGAGGTGAGGCTGGCTGTCGCCTTTATCGGAGAGGATCCGCTTCAAGATAATGGGCGTCGCCTGTAGGATCGCCAGCATCATTGCCGACTTTCAACTTTGGTGGCCTTTGGGGGCGGTCCACTTCAGGAAAGCGGATATCGCGCCTGTTAGATTACTGGTACCACTGCCAATTCCCATTATACGTGATCTATCGTGTTGGCGGCGATAGGTTTTTATTGCCAGGCTTCAACAAAAATGGCCTAGCAAGATCTGCCATTTTTGTGGAGAAAAATGACCATGTCCTTGCGGCACCACTGATTATGGTCTTATGCAGGAGGAAGGCCCTTCCTGTCCCGTTGGTCTGGCCTGGGAGCAGATAAAACCGCTTGTATGCCTTTTATGCAAATGACCTTGTTAGGCAACTTGGTGTGTTATATAAAACACAACTTTGATGTAATATCAAATGTACCCTTTCTATCAATGAAAGTTCATCTCTTGTTCATTTGATTTTTGCTTGCTTTCATTGGGAGTTCGGCCATTGCTGGGCTGGACTGTGTGCGGAGCTAAGGACATAGTCTTTCCTTCGAATGATCTTCGCGAGACTGGTGTGTACCGCGAGCAGCACGTTTTTTAGAGGGCTAAGGTAGGCCTCTCGGCGAAGCCCTTGAAGGACTGTGCGAAGTCCGCACTTTTGCACTAGTGCGAAGTTTAACTCTTAGTAGAGTTGAACCGGCGCTTCTCGGGAAGGCGCTTCGGGCGCTGTTTCGAATTAATTCGAAACGGCGGCATGGGCCCTTTTTTGAGGCCTCATTTCAGGCGCTGATTGGCCTATAAAGCCCGATCGGGCTGAACATGGAAAAGATCTCCTTTTTTCAGAGAAATTTCTGTCTTTTCCTCTCCTTCTTCCTCCTTTACTTCAGAGTACTTCAAGAACTTTTGCAGTTCTTAATGGCGCCCAAAAGACGAGCGGGTAAGGAAGCAACGACTTCTGCGGCGGAGGGCCTTCCTCCTCCGGTCATTGAGCGACCAGTCACCGGTAAGGAATTTTCCTGTCTGATTCGAGACCGAGGTCTCTTTTCCTTGGAGCCAGCCATTTGGCTATTTAGGACGATCGAATGGGATCTATCCTCATTAGGGAACTCGTTTCCTGAACTTCCCTATTTTCCTTGCACCAGGGAAATAAGAACTGAACAGTTCTTCTTTTAGGCTTCCGTAGGAAGCCATTGCTTGGGCAGTCTCCATCCTGTTGAGGAACAGGATATGGGTCTGTTCCTTCAGTCGTGATCACGAAGGACGACTGTCGACCATGATGTCCTTTTGATGACGTCAGCCCTTAGGGCTATGCCACTTCCTGCTTTAAGCGAAGTTGGCGCTTTGGATATTTTCTGCAAAGATGCAGTCTTATCCATGAAGTGAAGCTTTTTCAAAGCTATCGCCTTGCAGGCCCTGCTTGCTGGGCGAGGCTATGCCTTAGTGAATTTTTATGCTTTCGCATCCACTTGATTGGTGAACTAATCATAACTCATTTCTGTTTTTGCAGTACATTATGCCTCCGGCCTCGAGAACAGTCTGTTCGGTCTAGCCAGTCGAGTAGGCGGAAACATCAGCCTGCAGTTCTATGGGCAGGCTTCATTGTTCAGCGAGCCGAGCTCCCTTGTACGGGATACGCTCATTCAGGACGGTCGTCCGCAGGCCATGCGGAGCATCTTGACTACGGCTCCGCTTGAAGATATCGACTGTCAGGCTTACAGAAAGCCTGACTTCATGTTCGGGGATGCTGCACCTGATCCCGATCGCCAGCTGCAGGCCGGTGAGGGCCAGTGGATCTTCCAGTTGGACGGCGAGAGATTCTATCTCCCGTCCACTAAGCGGCATTTTGCTTTGTCTTCTTTCGCGAGCGTGACTCAGGCTCGGAAGATGGCGTGGGGCGTGAGCCTAAATGCCGAGTCTGTAAGTGTCGAGAGGTTGACATTCCAGTCCGGCTATTCGAGGGCGGGCCATCCTCGTAGCATAATGGGGCTATACCCTGGGAAGGTATCGCGGGACCTTCCAGTAGGAGAGAACCCAGCTGCGGCGCCGACCTTTGGCGCTCAGTTCTGCGAAGTTGACGGGAACTACCCTGCCACCGATTTCAGGACTCCCGGTTGGGTCCACCCTCCTAGGTCGTGGTGGGCGGAGTTGACCAACTATATCCTCACTCATTTTGAGGGGGACTTAGAGAGGTTAAACCTCCATGAGGCCGTCAGGGCGACCTGCTACGGCATTGAGATGAAGGTGGCATGCTTCTACGCCATCCTTGAGTTGTACTGCCCGGCCTCGGGGACTTTCTTCACCCCGGTTGGTGAGTTGGGCATGGCCCTGCACGAGATGCGAGAGATCTCTGCTTTGCCCTTCGGGTCTCTTCCGTACGAAGAGTACTTTCCCTGTGAGGCGGAGTTGGCTCTCCTGGAGAAGCAAGAGCCTGCTTTGCTTGAGACATATCGGGAATTGATGTGCCACTTGCACATTTGTTCCAGCATCCATGCTGGTGGCAAGGGTAGCTCGAAGAGCTTGAAGAGCTAGGGGAACTACTTGTTCCCGGATATGACAGTGCGCCTGAGGCAGCTCATTACGGAGTTGCTGAAGAAGACATCTTGGCAAGGATGGAGGTGCATGCTGAAAAGGACATCGTCGTGGCAGAAGATGATGGTTCTTTCGGGAAGGGTGATGTTCTTCGGAGCTTTCACCATCAGGCCTGTCGGCCTATGTCTCGCAAGGCGTTGCTGGCCGGCTTCTTAACCATCTGGTTAAAGAAGTGTGTCGTGCCTTCTTCTTCGGGTGACATCGTCCACCCGAATGTGCTGCTGCCTGCCGTCCGCTTGGTCCATGGCCACCGTCTGGGTCTTCTCCCGCCCATGGTGTGTTGTATTCAGAGGGGCCTTCGTGCACTGACGGAGGCTTTCTGCAGGCCAATGGCGTCAAGGCGAGGGAAGGGTGCCGTCCTTCCTTGTGACGGACCCAATCCTAGGGTAGGTTTACCATACATACCCTACTTGATGACGTGGTTCGCCTTGCACTGCCTCAGTTTGATTGGAGCTGGGAAGACCCACCCTCCGCAGGGTGTTCAAACGGCGCTTCTCTCCGTCGCTTTGAAGGCCGTTCGTGGCAGAAAACTTATGTGGCCGAGGCCCGTAAGTTAGTGCGTCGTTATGACGCTTATAGCCTATTCCGTTGTTTTCCTCGCCTGCGGGGTGCAGGATACAACGAGGAATTCCATGATGTGGAGTCAGGTCGGTCTCCTATGAGTCGGGGTGTTTTCGAGTGGCTGGTCTGTATCCGGCCCTCGCATTTGCTGTACAGGAGTGGGGATACCTGCTACCTGGAGCCCTACGTCCCGAGCCGGTTTGCCCGCCAATTTGGGTATGACCAATTGTATGTGGGCAACCCCAATCCGGACCTGGCTTTCATAGGGAGCCTCATTGATGGGGCTCGTGCTTGGCGGTTCTTCACCGCGGATGGCACTGGAGCGTGGCTACGCACGCCGCTGAGGGATCCCGGCCTTTGGACGACCCTGTGTTTCTGCCAATGGTATGCAGCTTCGAACTCCACACCTGCTGGGTTTAATGCCAACCGTTCGGGTGTGAAGTTAATTTCTCATCGGATGAGGCAGAAGGCTTCTGATAAGAAGGAGGGCAAACGAGTCCGTGTTCCTGGCATAGAGGAGTTCATTGCTGCAGATGACAGCGAGGCTTCTGATGCGGGGAGCCCTCGCTTTGAGGCAGAGACGAGGGCTGATGCCCATGAAGCCGATACTCGTGAAGCCGGTTCTGGTGTAATGGGGACAGCTCCCCCACAACATGTGGAAGAAGTGGAAGAAGAGGATTCTGATGTCCACTTCAAGAGGAAACGTGGGAGTGGATCCCGTAGGAAGTCATTGGCGAAGAAGCCCCGTCGCCATGCTCCTACAATTGTGGTAGAGGGCGAACCCTCTACTGCGCTTCCTTCTGCTGCTCCATTAGTGGTTGAGCCGTCGGTTGCTGAACCGACTACTGGTAAGATTGGCCCCATCTAATATGCCTTCAGCGCACTTTAAATAACTCATTATTTGCTTTTTGTTGCAGGAGCTGAGGCCGTTGGAGAGCAAGGGGAACACTACGATCCCCTGTTCACCTATAGGGCTGCAGCCAGCTCTTCCGCTCACTCGCAAGAGTCTGGGAGTGGCGCAGCTGATGTCGGTCCTTCGGGTGTTGGGACCTCAAAAGGAAGTCCTGTGGAATCAAGCTCTGTTGAGTGGTCTGCAGGGGACTCGGCGGGCGAGAGCGGGCCGGCCATTTACGTCGAGTCTGGTAAGAACTTTCCGATGGGACCCTTGGATTCCGATGTCGCTGACGAGGTGACATCGGCCTTCGGTATGACTACGATCTCTTGGTCTTCGCCTGTTTGCTGCGTCTCCTTTTTGACCTTGGTTTTGTTGCAGGTATTCGTCCCAAGGTGCATCAGCTTCGAAGGAAGCGGAGGGTCCTCCTAAGAGGTTAGAGGGCGAGTCGAGTGCTTCGACCGCGGTGGATGCTGCTGTGTTGGACGCGTTGTATGGCGGCCTCCCCTCTTATCAGCCCATGACAACTGAGAGGTCGGGGGTTGTGGAGACGACAGTCCCACAGATGCCTTTACTCCCGAGTGAGATGCCGGCGAGTATGGAGTTGAGGGTGATCACCAGCCCTACCTCCCCAACTCAGGTGGTTGAGCCTGTTGCTCCAGAGGTGGTTGCCAGTCCTACCTCCGCGGTGGCTGACGTGCTGGTGTCGCTGAGGACTCCGCCGAGGTCACCTTTGGCTTGTCCTTCTGCTGCCGATGTTCCCCCTTCTTCTTCTGCGGCGGTGTCGACTAGGATGGTAGATTGCTCCGAGGTTGTCTCAAGGGTTGATGAAGCTGAGAATGACTTCATCGGTAATCTGGTCGACAGATTCTATAACAGTTTGGAGCAGACTATCAGTCTATTCTTGAAGGGCTCGCCTGTGCCATTCTCGAAGCTGAAGATGGTCCTCTCCCGTGGCATTGAGTGTATCCGGGACTTTGAGGGGTATCACCAGGCTTCTGCTCTGGAACTCCTGGTGGATAACCTTGAGAAGGACGTAGAGGAGTGGCGCCATCTCCATCGTTCCGACCCGGCGTCTTTAGCTGATGAGCGGCTCACACATCTTGTCGCGCAAAGGCGCGAAGCTCGGCTTGCTGCTCAAGAGGCCACTGAGGCTATCTCCTCTGACTTGAAGTCCTTGGAGACAGAGCAAGTAGAGGTTGGGAGTGCAATTGACGCTTCCACCAGTGCTCTTCTTGATGCCGAAGATAAGATTAGGATGGCCGAGGAGATGATCAGGAAAGCAAATCTCCTCTTATCCAAGGCTACACCGGTGCGTCTTGAAGAGACTGCGCGGCTTGAGCAGCTTAGGGCTCAAAGCGAGGAATTAGCACGGCGGGAGTCGTCACAGAGGGCGACTTTGGCGGAGGTTGAAGCTCGTCTGGCTCAAGCAGTGGATTTCAATGAGGCTGAGCTGAGATCACAGGCGCTGGCCCAGGCTGCTGATGACAGGAGGACGAGGCTAGCTTCGCTCGGAGATCGGATCCGATCTTATCATGTACGCCTATAGGCTCCTCCATGTATCCATCCTTTTGGAATTTAATAAAAATTCTTTCTTTTGTCGTCTTTGTTTGTTTGGATAATGAGGTATGGCTGTCTGTTGGTTCAGAGGTCGCAATGACATAACCGAATGGGACGTCGCCAGTCTCGAGGTCAGCCCTTTGCGGGGCTAGAGTGAAGATACTTGCCTTTTGTAAATGTCAGCAAGTATGAGGCCTGTCTTTTGTAAATGTCAACAGGGCTCGAGATTGAGACTTAGCTGTCTATTGGTTCAGAGGTCGCAATGACATAACCAATTAAGACGCCACTAAGCTCAATGGTAGATGAAACTTGGCTATCTGCCAGTTCAGAGGTCGTAATGACATAACTGGTTGAGAAGCCATCAAGCTCAAAATAGGTGATACTTGTCTTTTGTAGATGTCAACAAGTATCGAGACCTGTCTTTTGTAAATGTCAACAGGACTCGAGATTGAGACTTAGCTGTCTGTTGGTTCAGAGGTCGCATGACATAACCAATTGAGACGCCACTAAGCTCAATGGTAGATGAAACTTGGCTATCTGCCAGTTCAGAGGTCGCAATGACATAACTGGTTGAGAAGCCACCAAGCTTAAAATAGGTGATACTTGTCTTTTGTAGATGTCAACAAGTATCGAGACCTGTCTTTTGTAAATGTCAACAGGACTCAAGATTGAGACTTAGCTGTCTGCTGGTTCAGAGGTCGCAATGACGTAACCAATTGAGACGCCGCTAAGCTCAATGTTAGATGAGGCTTGGTTATCTGCCAGTTCAGAGGTCGCAATGACATAACTGGCTGAGAAGCCACCAAGCTTCACAATAGGTGATACTTGTCTTTTGTAAATGTCAACAAGTATCGAGACCTGTCTTTTGTAAATGTCAACAGGACTCAAGATTGAGACTTAGCTGTCTGCTGGTTCAGAGGTCGCAATGACATAACCAATTGAGACGCCGCTAAGCTCAATGGTAGATGAAACTTGGCTATCTGCCAGTTCAGAGGTCGCAATGACATAACTGG
The DNA here is from genome assembly GCA_038442645.1 of Agave tequilana. NCBI lineage: Eukaryota > Viridiplantae > Streptophyta > Magnoliopsida > Asparagales > Asparagaceae > Agave > Agave tequilana. The sequence continues at coordinate 125,530 of JAVJIF010006623.1, read as the reverse complement.
TTGAGAAGCCACCAAGTTCAAAAGTCGGGTTGGATTTGGAAAAGGTCTCGTCCTCTCGGGGAAAACGAGGAAATCACTGTCATAGGTTTAATGTTAACGTAACAGCGGAATATGTGTAGTCCTACCATTCTATGGATGAGAATTGGTAGGTGATTTTGGAGGTCTCGTTCTCACGAGGAGAAATGAGAGGACTGCTGTCATAGGTTTAATGTTAACGTAACAGCGGAATATGTGGTCTTACCATTCTATGGATGAGAATTGGTAAGTGATTCTGGAGAGGGAATCAAGTGGGAACAGGCCCCTTAGGATTTTTAGCAACCCTCAGCTGTCAACGGGTTTGATATGCCTTTACCAACTACCGTTTGAGTTGGGCTAGCCATGCTATTCCCCTCAGCATGATGAGTTGTCGAGGACTCATGTTGGGCTTAAAGGCCAACATTTTCCTCTATCCTTAATCGTTAAGGATGTCAGATTATCAGGTTGATGTCTGCACAACCTCGATTGTCTTTTAGGATAACTGGTGCACGGCCAGGTCCCAGTTGGTTTTCGGCTGTATGACCTCACTTGGAGGAAGAGAAAGGCTCTCTTTGTGCGTGCTTCGGACACGGAGACCTCGATCAGAGGTGTAATGTTAACTTGATCGAGAGAAGGATCCTCGATTAAGGATAATACTTCTTTAAGAATTTGCCATTGATCGGCATCATGAATAGGTCGCCCTCTGCAGTCATAAGGCGGTATGCCCCGTTTGAATAGACTGTTTCTATCACAAACGGTCCTTCCCATTTAGGCTGAAATTTGCCTTTGGTCTTGTGCGTCATAATCATCGGTCGTCTGACGGCTAAGACCAGGTCTCCTTTGGGAAGACTCTCTGCTTGACCTTCTTATTGAAGGCTTTTGACATCCGAGCCTGATATAGCTCGATGTGTTGCTGAGCTTGGAGCCGCTTCTCGTCTAGGGCTTCGAGCTCTTGAAGACGCAGGCGATCATTGTCTTCTGATGTCATCTTAGTAGTCAAGGCTACCCGCAATTATGGCACCTGGATTTCCAATGGGATGACCGCTTCGCACCCATATACCAGGGAGAAAGGCGTATTGCCTGTCGGTGTCCGAACCGTAGTCCGGTAAGCCCAGAGACATTCACCCAGCTTTTCGTCCCAATCTCGCTTATTCGAGGAGACGAACTTCTTGAGAAGCTTGATGATCGTCTTGTTGAATGCTTCTGCTAAGCCATTGGCGGCAGGATTGTAGGCGGTTGAAGTCACATTCTGAATTCGGTATTTATCGCAGAACCAATAGAATCCTTGGCTTATGAATTGAGGACCATTGTCGTGGATGATTCGCCTGGGGACACACAAATCGATGGATGACATGGTGTTTGATGAAGCTAACCAGATTGGAGGTTTTGACTTCAGCCAACGGTATGGCCTCTGCCCATTTTGAGAAGTAATCGGTTATTGCCAGGATAAACCGGTGACCTCTTGCCGAAGAGGGACTGATTGGCCCTACGACATCGATTCCCCATGCTTCAAATGGCCATGAAGCAACAGTAGGGTGGAGCAACTCCGAAGGTTGGTGTATGAAGTCTGTATGGACCTGGCACGCCTTACACCTTCGTGCATATTGGGTGGCATCGGCCATCATGGTCGGCCAGTAGTAGCCAAGTCTGTGCAGCCTGTCTTTAAACTTTGGACCCGGCTGGTGAGCTCCGCAAATGCCATCATGTGCTTCTTTAAGCACTTCCTGTGCCTCTGAATGGGAAAGGCAACGGAGGAGGACACCATCATATGAGCGACGGTAGAGTGTCTTCAAAGTGGGATCATAGTAGAAACGGAGCGACCTTCGTCTGATGGACGCCGCTTCTTTGGGATCGTCTGGAAGCAGACCGTGCAGAGCGTAGTCAATGAGAGGGAAGCGCCAATCCCTCGGCTCAGGATCCACGGAGATATTATGGACCTCTTGGATCCTTAGCATATGCTTGGAGCATACGAGATGCCGGGTTGCGACTGTGAGGTGATACTCGGTGTCGGCCGGTAAGGCTAGCGTCGTCGCTAATGCAGCGAGGGCATCCGCCTTGGTATTTTGAGATCGGGACACATGCCCGATGTAGAAGCCTTCAAATAAGCTAGCCAATTTGATGACTGTATGATAGTAAGGCACCAAGTCCTCATGGCGGACTTCATATTCGCCTTTGACTTGACTGATGACCAGCTTTGAATCGCCGTAAGCTTCGAGGTAGCGTACCCCCATTCCATGGGCAAGCTGGAGACCGATGAGCAGAGCATTGTATTCTGCTACATTGTTGGAGCATGATTCTGTCAAAGAAAATGCTCTGGGAAGGATATGATCCTGTGGGGAGATGAACACAACCCCCACTCCAGCAATAATCTTTCCTTTGGGGCCCATCCGCGATGCTCCGTCGAAGAACATCTGCCACACTTCCTCTGCTGAGGTTGCATTAGACTCGAAGACTTCATCAGGGATGTCTTCGTGAAGTTTTGAATGCTCCGGAACTGGATGAGCAGCCAAGAATTCCGCAAGGGCTTGGCCTTTGACCCCCTTCTGAGGATAAAGGTCATGTCGTATTGAGACAGCAGAAGTGCCCATTTAGCTAATCTTGAATTTAGTGACCCTGGCTTCGTCATAAGAAGATGTAAAGGATTCACCCTGGAGATGGCATGTATGGTTTGGCCAACCAAATAATGCCGTGTCTTCTGAACGGCAAAGACGAGAGCTAACACTCTTTCTCAACAGGATTGTAGCGAGATTCCGCTCCTATGAGAGTCCTGCTCAGATAATAAATGGCCTGCTCGTGGCCATTGTCGTCCTTCTGAGAGAGGAGGGCGCCGAGGGAATAGTCCAGAGCTTTTACATAAAGCAAGAATGGTTTCCCTGATGTAGGGGCCACTAAGACCGGAGGGTTTGTGAAATACCTCTTGATGTCTTCATAAGCTTCTTGACAAGCTTGGTCCCATATGAAGGCAGTACCCTTTTTCATGAGCCGGTGAACGGCTGACAGCGGCCTGAGAGATTTGCAATGAATCTTCTGATGTAGGCCAACCTGCCTTGCAAGCCTCTGAGCTCTTTGAGGTTCCTCGGTTGATGCATGTCCTGGATGGCTTTGACTTTGTCTGGTCCAGATGGATCCCTTTTGATGTGACAATGAACCCAAGGAATTTGCCACTGGATACTCCTAAGAAGGATTTTGTCGGGTTCATTTTCAGCTGATGAGCCCGCATTATGTTGAACATCGTTCTTAGTCGCGAAGATGTTCGTCTTTGTTGCGACTTTTGACAGCAATGTCGTCAACATAGCACTCTACTGTCTTCCGGAGGTGATCGCGGAAGATCGTGCTCATTGCGCGCTGGTAGGTTGCTCCGGCGTTCTAACCGTATATTGTAGTGTGGTTGCAGACAACCTGTACAGTGGTATGCCGAGGAAGTAGAGGAGCCTTTTGGGGATGATGCTGAGTGCAGACCCCGGATCGACTTGTACTCTTTCAACGCATGTTGAACCGATATATCCGGTATAGTACAGAGGTCGATCATGCTTGTTGTCTTTGAGAAGCATACTTCCGCGTGAAGGTAATAGCAGGCACCTTTTGACAGTACATGATGGCATTCTGGGCAAGAAGACTGGGCGTCATGATTAGAGACCTCTGGTATGCATGTCAGAAGAGTCTCTGAGTTGGCCAAAGCATCTCTGAGCGCTTCTCGTGTCTCTTGGAGAGACGCAAGAGCTCGTGTATTGTGATACGAGCCGGATATTGGCTAAGTGGGCCAATATATCAAAGCGGAAGGGCGTGTCTAGCCCTTGGCTTGGCGGTTTCTTCAACACATGGTCGAACCGCACCTCCTTAGGCTTTTCTCTCCCTTTGGTCGGGACTGGAGTGGATGTCGGCATTGGTACTGACGTCGTTTGCTGTTGTATCTCGTCAGTAGACTTGTCATACTGCCTTAAGTATGATTTTCCAGACCGGGTGCCCGTCTGTTGAGGCGCATCTGCCTGCGCTGTGCAAGCACGCTTTTCTCCTTCTGAGTCACTGAGGGAAGCCGAAGTAAGGTTGTCATCATCTGGCAGGACAGAGATGACATTGCAGGGCTTGCCCTTTTTGCTGGAGTCCTTCGACGTCCGCTGTACGTCTTGGACGAGGTCAGGGTGTATCCACATAACTTCCCCTGTCTCCAATGTCAAGGGAACGAGACCCTGTCATTTTTAGCTATGGCTGAAGAATGTTTGATTTCCTACCGCGGTGTGGGGGCTGGATAGGTCCGTCAGGAACCATGACCTTTTGGGCTGTGCCGAATTCAAGGGCCACCATATTGGCAGTGACTTTCTTCTGCTCCGTCTTCAGTGTGAGGACGCCGGCGTCAATCAGGGCTTGTATCCTGTCCTTGAGGACATAACATTTGTCAGTAGGATGGTGAATCATCTATGATAGAGGTAGTATTTGGGGTCGTTTGTGCGCTCTATCTCATCAGGACGTCGAGCATCCGGCAGCTTCAGCTTGTTCCCTTTGTGGAGCAGGTGGAATATCGTGACCACTGATCATCTCTGAAGGAGTACTGTTTTGGAGGGAACTTGGGCTCCTGATTGTTGAAGCCGCTCTTCTTGGCCTTCGACTGCACGTCTCCGGATAACTCTACGGACATAATCTCTTTCCCCTTAGCTTGGGAAGACTGAGGCGGGTCGCCGCGTCCTTTGCTGTTCGTACCCCATTTGCCTCTGGGGGCGCGGATGGCTCGAACTTTTTAGCCGACTTCTCAGCTATCTCAGCTTGTTCGACCAATTCCTTCCAAGTGTGGGCTTTGACAGCCCCCATGCGAACTTCTACTTGATCCAAGAAGTTGTGCCTGCATGTCTGTAAGAGCATGGGTAACGGCATCCCTGCTGGACACATCAAGGATAAGTTTCTGAACCGCTCAATGTAGTCACGGACAGATTCGCCCTTCTTCTGCACGGTGGAGAGGAGCTTGTCCATGGTCACTTCAGTGTCGTCCTCATAGAAGCGAGAGAGGACCGAGTTTCTAGGTCAATCCAGGAATTGATAGAAACCTGGAGGGAGGCTTCGGAACCAGTCGAATGCCACGCCCTTTAGAGTGCTAATAAACAGCCTAGCCATGATGGCGTCGTTGCTTATGACATTACCAGTCTGAGACCAGAAATAGTAGATGTGCTGATTGGGCGAGCTCTTACCATCATACGTATGCAACGTTGGTGGTTTGAACTTTGGCGGATATGGCACCGAATCCCATTCCAGTGGGTAAGGACGGACTACCCCACTTTCTTCAATTCATCCTTCTGAGCCAGGGATGAAATTTGAGCTTGAAGGCCTTTAAGGACTTCGGCATCCAGGGAAGAGCCTCCCTTAGATCTCTCCGTCTTGGGCGGATCATTGCTGAGATGTCCCTCCTCGTCATGATTACTCCCGGTATCATCATTCCGGTTGCTGAGGAGCTGAGCGAGCATCTGTTGAATATGTCCAGGGTCTCTTGCTGAGTTCTAGAGGTCTGCTCCTGGGCTTCCAAACGCCGACGAAGGTCGTCATTGGCGTTATCGGTCATATTGACCGATGCTTTCACCGTCTGTATAGAACTGACTGTTGCTGAAGAGGCATACCCGCTGTCTTCATCTTCTCCATCAGATGATTGGGGTGATCGCCTGGGTGATGGCGGGATCAGGGCCGTCGAGAAAGAAGGTTGCTCGTAATTGTAGGGTATTGCCACCCTGGATCTGGTGTTTCGGAAAACACCTTCTTCTTGTACCGAGACCTCGCCTAGGGGATTATAATCTGGATCTGGAGAACTGTAAGGGGGACCATCAGATGTCTGACTCCCCTTGCGTCGCTCTCGGCCTCTTCCGGTCATATTGACGGAGGCGGAGATGGATCTGGTGGGGCGCCCCTTCCGCGATGCCTCGTAGGAGCATATGCGGACAACCGATCAAACACCGATTGCCGGTGTGGAGATACAACCATGGTTGGATGTAGCCGGCAGCGGGTTGAATGGATTGTCACAAGTCGACATCCTCTTTGACAACAGGGGCAAGTAATTCGGAGGGGCTCCGGCTTCCGCTTGCTTACCAGGAATTCTCGTAGGTCAGGCCCAACAGAGCCTGGATAACTTCGCAGAGAAGCTTTTTCGAAGTGTACATGGGACGATACTCCGTTCTTCTTATCCCTGCAAAAGGGATTAGCACTGAATAGTGCTTCAGATCTAGATTCGCCAGCAGGTGCGAACCTAGTGCTTGATGAACTAGAGAGCGGATCACGCCGAGGTGCTTTATCCGCTATTCCGCCGCGAAGGGGATTAGCCTTAGATGACTCTTTGGCCTTAGCCTCGCGGCCTTGGATCCAATGAGTATGCTTTGGTATGGTGGCCCCGTTTGTGAAAGCGAGGCTGTCAGAAGGCTTTGCTGCCTTTGATTTGAGCGACGGTATGATCGCCGTCGGGACTTCATGATTGGCAGCATCGTTAGGGTAGATAGGCATCTTACCCTTTTCTTCGCGGGAGAGGCGCAGTTTCGGCGTGACTACACCGGAAACCTCGGTTGGAGACTTGTGCTTGGGCTTCCATATCCGCCTTGACGGAAGATGCTTAGGTTCACGAGGAACCTGAATAGCCACACGCAGGGCTGTGGGGTGTTGGCAAAATTCTGCCTCTGGTTTCTGATTTGAAACCTTGGTCGTGAAGACCTTCCTGTGCTTCCGTGCTCGAAGCGTCAGGTCACCCCCAGAGAGGACTTCTTCAAATCTTCCTTGGTCGATCTGGATGACCAAGTTCTCAAGAGTGCAGGGCTCGGTCTGCGGGCATGCTTCCTTGTTGCGCCAGAGCACCACAGCAGGTTTGCAGGGAACCTTTTCAGTCTCCGCAGAGACTTTCCTTGAAGATTTAGCCAGAGAAGCTCTGGCTGCACCGACTTTGTTGAATTCAGAGATAGACCCGAAGGTCTAATCGTCGCATTGCGACACTTGATTCTCAGCAGAGGAGAATACTTTCCCCAGCGGAGTCGCCATCTTGTTTTCCTTTATGTTTGCAAAGGGGAAAACTTACAAAAAAAAAAGAGTTTGAGGAGCTAAATTACAAGTATTCTTAAAAAAAGATTACAAGTAGATCTCCTCAGAGATTCTGGGAAAATGTGCCGATAGGAGTCTGGTCAGCGCGCGACCACTTTGTCCCTTTGACGATGCGAGCGATAAGATTCCCTTCTCGCCTGGTTCCGGGAATCAGAGAACAGAGGATTGGTAGAACCCTCTTGCTACTTCTCAAAACCGCCTTCTGTGAGGAATTCCTTCTCGCCTGGTTCCGGAGATTCCTTGAGGAAAAGAGGTTGCTAGGGTATCGCCACCCTGAAAGGAGAAGTATTTCTCTTGAAAGGTCTCTGAATTAGAGAACGCACGGTGCGTTATGAAGAAGTCCGATTCTCCTGATCAGCAGAGGATTGATTTGGGAGCAGAAGCCCACTTTGATTGATCGCCGATCTCTGGAAGCCTCCTCCCCTTGTGCCCCTGGCGGGCTATTTATAGGGAGAGCAAGGGTATAGTCGTCCCCTTGAAGATATGGAAACAGATTGAATCGAATCTGTTTGAATCTGGAAAGTAGCCTTGCTGCGAGGTTAGGATAGCTTCTGCGGAGCTAGAAAATGGCAAGTCGGTTGATCTTTCCGATTTGTTTCGATCCTTTCCATATCGTTGGAGGATTTTCTCTGATCCTCTTACTCGTTTCCAAGAGAGTCAAGAGATTGCGGCAATCACCTGCCATATTTGAATCCTAATTGGATTTGATCAGATTGGATCCGATCTCATCAGGAGATTTGATTGGTCAAAGGTTGACAACGGAGCTGCCCGCTTTGAAGCTCATAGCGGAGCTAGAGGTAACTCTTGGCGAGGTCCGAAAAGAGGCTTTTCGGCGAAGCTATCAGTTAGCTTCCTGGCGATGCTCTGGATGATGCTAGCCTCTCAAACGAGGCTATCTCCTTGGGCTAATGTAATGCTAAATGCTAGCATCTTAGACCTGCTGAGGTCTGTTTAGAAACAATCCGGGTTCACTGTTCTGCTTGCTGGATCAGTGGAGTCCGAGCTGCTTCCTTGTCCCTTGGAGGTGGGTGGAAACTGGTCTTCAGCTTGTCTGTCCCTTATCTTTTGTAAATGTCAACAAGTTTAGACATCGTTCGGACCAATGAGAATCTTGTCTTTTTTAAGTGACATTTCGATACATTTCGCTGTTACGTTAACATTAAACCTATGACAGTGATTTTCTCGTTTCTCCCCGTGAAAACGAGACCTTTTCCCAATTCCATTATAATTTTGAGCTTGGTGGCTTCTCAACCAGTTATGTCATCGCGACCTCTGAACTGGCAGATAGCCAAGTCTCAATTTTGAGCTTGTTGACATTTACAAAAGAAAAGTCTTAATTCGAGCCTGTTGACATTTACAAAAGACAGGTCTTACCTATACTTGTTGACATTTACAAAAGACAAGTATCACCTTTTAGTCCGAAAAGGACTAATTTTGAGCTTGGTGGCTTCTCAACCAGTTATGTCATCGCGACCTCTGAACTGGCAGATAGCCAAGTCACAATTTTGAGCTTGTTAACATTACAAAAGAAAAAGTCTCAATTTCAAGCCTGTTGACATTTACAAAAGACAGGTCTCACCTATATTTGTTGACATTTACAAAAGACAAGTATCATCTTTTAGTCCGAAAAGGACTAATTTTGAGCTTGTGGCTTCTCAACCAGTTTATGTCATCGCGACCTCTGAACTGGCAGATAGCCAAGACTTAATTTTGAGCCTGTTGACATTTACAAAAGATAGGTCTCACCTATACTTGTTGACATTACAAAAGACAAGTATCACCTTTTAGTCCGAAAAGGACTAATTTTGAGCTTGGTGGCTTCTCAACCAGTTATGTCATCGCGACCTCTGAACTGGCAGATAGCCAAGTCTCAATTTGAGCTTGTTGACATTTACAAAAGACAAGTCTCAATTTCGAGCCTGTTGACATTTATAAAAGACAAGTCTCACCTATACTTGTTGACATTTACAAAAGACAAGTATCACCTTTAGTCTAAAAAGGACTACTTCAAGCTTGGTGGCTTCTCAACCGGTTACGTCATTGCGACCTCTGAACCGACAGATAGCCAAGTCTCACTTTTTTTAGTTCGACAGGACTACTTTCGAGCTTGGTGGCTTCTCAACCGGTTACGTCATTGCGACCTCTAAAACGGCAGATAGCCAAGTCTCTTTATTCAGTCCAGTAAGGACTATTTCTCAAAACGACTGCAAGACAACTCGGAAGCGACAATTCAAAAGATAAAACAAGTTGGAACACGACAGGGGAGTCAAAACAAAATTATTTTTATTGAGTCCGAGAAGAAGGGATACATGAAGGCACATATATTACAAGCTATGAGCATGCGTCATAAGATCTGATCCGTTCTTCAAGAAAGGCCAGCCTTGTCTTCCTATCATTAGCAGCCCTGACGAGCGCCTGCAACCTTAGCTCAGCCTCATTAAAACTCACCGTCTGGGCCAAGCAAGCTTCAACTTCAACTAAGGTTGCCCTCTGAGCTAACTCCTGCCGCAAGAGTTTATCATTTTGAGCCTTAAGCTGCTCAAGCCGCGCAGTCTCTTCAAGACGCACTGGTTTAGCCTTGGATATAAAAGAAGATTAGCCTCCTGATCATCTCCTTGGCCTTTTCAATTTATCTTCAGCATCAAGAAGAGCACTGCTAGAAGCATCTATGGCGTCCCCGAGCTCTACCTTCCTTGTCTCCAAGGATTTCAAGTCAGAAGAAATGGCCTTAGCGGCTTCATGAGCGGCAAGAAGAGCTTCATGCATCTGAGCGACAAGGTGCGCAAGCTGCTCATTAACTGAAGACTCCAGGTCCGAATGGCTAAGACGGCGCCATTCGTCTACATTCCTCTCAAGTTGGTCCACCAGAAGTTCCAATGTAGCGGCCTGGTCATCCCTTCAAAGTCTCGGATACTCTCAATGCTTCGGGAAAGGACCACCTTTAGAGCAGAGAATTAGGTAGTCGAGCCTTTCAAATCAAATTGATGGATCACTTCAATCCCTTATAAAAGCAATCGACTAGCTCAGCCACAAATTCATTCTTGGCCTCAATCACTCCTGGCAGACGGGTAGTCTCTGAAGATTCCACCGGCTTTATTGACACTACTGTGGAAGGAGTAGTAGAAGCACTGACTGCAGCAACATGAGAGGTCATCGGTGATCTCGGCGGAGTCCTCATTGAAACTAGCACACTAGGGACTAGTGACCATTTCTTGGACAGCGGGCTCAACCACCAGTGTTGGGGAAGTAGGACTTGTAATCACCCTCAGCTCCGCACCTGGCAAGACAGATGGCGCTGGAGAAACTGATGGCGCCTCACTCGTTGATATAGTTGGAAGTGAGGTTGCCTCCGTGACTACCGTCCCCTCAATCTCTGTTCCTCTGGCCCGTTCAGGCTGATAAGAAGGCAGGTCACCATACAAAGCATCCAACTCAGTAGCATCCGCCGCGGTCGAAGTGCTTACTTCACCCCTGGATCCCTCAGGAAGACGGGTGGGCTCTTTTGAAGTCGATGCACCCAGAGGCAGAGCACCTGCAACAAGGCTTCGTTTAGGCAAGGCACAACCAATAGCAAGAGTCAAAAGATCAAAACCGTACCAAAAGATAATGTCACCTCAATCGTCTTGGCGGCTACATCAGCCCCTACGGGCTCCATTGGAAAATCTTTGGCGGAGTCAACACGAATGGCCGGCTCGCCTTCGCTCGCCGAACCCCCAGTGGTCCACCCTAAGGAGCTAGAAGCTTCGGAACTTCCCTTTGAAGTCCCAGCACCCGAAGGACCAACATCAGCTGCATCATCTCCGGACTCTTCTGAGACGGCGAAATAGCCAGCCTCATCGCCCTCCTTATAAGTAACAAGGGATCATAATGCTCCCCTTGTTCTCCGACAGCCTCAGCTCTCGGGCTTATCACCGCCTCAGTTCCTACATCACAAAGCAAATAATGAGCTGTCCGGAACACATAAAAAGTATATTACAAGGACGAAGCTGATTTTACCCAGGTCCAGAGCAACTTCACCAATCGCCGGTTCAGCAACTGACGGTTCAACTACTAATGGGGCAAGAGGAGGAAGCGCTGCAGATGGTTCGCCCTCTACAACAACCATAGGAGCTTGGCGACGGCGCTTCTTCACCAACTGCTTCCTACGAGACCCACCCTTCCGTTTCCGCTTGAGGGTGACGTCAGGATCCTCCTCCTCTGCTTCTTCTACATGTTTTGTGGGAGTCGTCCCCATCACGCCAGAAGCAGCTGCAAGAGTCTCGACACCTGTCTCCGCTCCGAAGCGAGGACTTTCTGCATCCGAGGCTTCACTGTCGTCAACAGCAATGAACTCCCCAAGGCCTGGGATGCGAACCCTTTTACCCTCGCCTTTCTCAGTGACCTTCCGCTTCAGATGCTGAGAATCAACTTCACACCAGAAGAATTAATAGAGAATCCGAAGGGTGTGGAGTTTGAGGTTGCATACCACTGACAGAATCCCAGGGTCATTAAAAGGTTCAGAGTTCTTAGCGGCATGTATAGCCGCGCCTCGGTACAGCTTGCAATGAAGAACCGTCAGGCACGGGCTCCATCGATGAGGCTCCCCATAAAAGCCAGATTGAGATTTGGGTTGCCCACGTACAGTTGGTCATATCCAAACTGACGGGCAAACCGACTTGGAACATAGGGCTCCAAGTAGCAAGTGTCCCCACTTCTGTACAATAAATGTGAGGGCCGAATGCTGACCAGCCACTCAAAAATTCCCCGGCTCAATGATGTCTGCCCTTCCCCGAGTCTTTGAACTCCTTTCCATAGCCCGCATCCCGAATATAGGGGAAGCAGCGGAAAAGGCTATAGACGTCATAGCGATTCAGCAACTTACGGACCGTAGCCACGTAAGTCCTCAGCCATGAACATCCCTTGAATCGGCGGAGAAGCGCCATTTGAACACCTTCTGGGGGGTCCTCTCCAGCTTCGATCAAGGAGGGACAGTGAAGGGCAAACCACACCATCAAATATGTATACGGCAGACCTATTCTGGGGTTCGGTCCGTCGCTGGGCAAAACAGTCCCCTTTCCTCGCTTCGTCGTTGGTGGCCTACAGAAAGCCTCTGTCAATGCACGAAGGCCTCTCTGAATACAACACACCATGGCCGAAAGAAGTCCTAGAGAATGACCATGGACTAGACGAATAGCAGGCAGCAGGACAGTCGGATGAATGACGTCACCCGACGAAGACGACACCACGCACCTCTTCAACCAGACCGTCAAGAAACCAGCCAGCAGTGCCTTCCGGGACATCGGTGACGAGCCTGGTGATGGAAACTCCGAAGGATATCACCTTTCTCATAGGGACCGTCGTCTTTGATTGAGGCTAAACTTGCACACAAAATAAAGAATTTCAGATTTAGAATGAAGATGTGCAAGTGCTCAATTCTTACCGCTATAGCAAGTGGCTATGCGGGTCGTGATCCACAAGGAGGGTTTTGCGATAGAAGCGTTTACGTTTCTTTATTGAAATCTTTATGAAAACCAAACGAGAGTTCTTCTCTGTTTTAAGTTAAGAAAATAAGAAAAGAAAGTATGTTAAAGTTAGAAGAAAATGAGAGATGAAGAAGGTGGAAAGAAAAGACTATTTACAAAGAAGGGGAAAGAAAGCGACTATGTACAAATGAGTCGAAAAGAAAGAGTTGGAAGAAGTGGTGATCTATACTAAAGAAATAAAAGAAAAGAAAGAAAGGAGAGTGAAGAAATACTTACCTAGTTTGATTGACGACTTACTTGGAAACCTGTGCATGTTCTACCTTTGTTTAGGAGGCGTTCAACGCATAGATCATAAGCCCGAGCTCAGTCCCCGTTCGCATTATATCATCAAGTCTAGCACAAGCATGAAGTGATACATCTTGAGGAGGAGAACGTCTTCATGAACTATCGTTGGCACTCACACAACATCGTTATACTTGTGCTTTGGAATTCACTTGTAAACTCAACAAAAACAAACGAGGTAAAGTAGAAGAGGAAGATGAAAACAAAAGAAAATGAAAGTAAAGAAGAATACAAAAAGATTACCTTTTATTGCTTGAAACAATGGAAGAAAGGAGGAGGGTACATCGGTGTCACTCTCAACATATGCCTCTCTCTCTTACTTACATGAATCATCATCTAACCTAAGCTTACATACACATTACATAAAAAAAAAAGAAAAACCTAACTAAGAAATGAAAAAATAGGCTAAATCCTAACTCTGCACGGTCGTCTCATTTTCAGCGCAAGTACAGGCCTTTATAGGCAAAAACCCAATCTATAGGATCCCGGGGAGGTCGGGGGAGCAAACGCTCCCCCTAACTCCCAAACTTTGCCGTGGAAACGCGGCTTTTGCCGCGTTTTCGTGGCCAGGGTGTGGCCAGATGGCCACACCCTGTTGGTGGGTCAGTCTGGGATATCCTTCTGCATTTATCTTCAGTTTGTTTCTTCGTTTGATTCCAGAATTCTGACGAAATGGCCTTGGATTCTTGGCTTTAACCGATCGATTCTGAGAGGATTCTTCTCAACCGGTTTTCAACCTCTTGATTTTGCCCTGATTTACTGAGTGCGAATTAACTCTGATTTAATTCAGAATTTTGGTGGGCTTGGGCTCATTTCTCTTCAACTCCTTAAAGATTGGGCCTGCAAATAAATCAAACAATTAATTAGGACAATGCAGGCTTTTATTCTATAATAAGTATGGACATATGATATTAAATATGCAACATTAGCGACCAATTACACCCCCATACCTATCTTTTGCTCGCCTTAGAGCAAAACAACTAAACTATACTAAGGATTATTAGACCACTTTCGCAGGTCACGCGATTGCACTGAGCATGTGCAACAAGCCGTTAAACCTCTAGGTTTCCACTAGAGGACGAGTTTTGTCTCGTGAGGGTTTTCAGCGGATTGCACCCACAAAATTCATAAAGAAAGAGAAATAAAGAGTTAGTATTTTCGAAAGGCATTTTGAAAGAGAAAAATATTTGAAATATAATTGTAAGATCTAAGCAATCTATAAGTTATAGAAAGACTGAATTTTTCATTCCTAAACTTAGTCTCTATTCAAAAATTTGTTATCAATCAAGGTAAGGAGTTAAATTGTACTTCTCATCTAGTCTATTACTTTACCCTAAGTCATATGCACCTTGTGATCGTGAAAATTTTGACTAAGGGTTCATTAACTCTAACTCTTATGCCTTATTTATTTATATATATATTTTTTCTGTGGTATTATTCCTTAGTTTTATTAGGCTTTTTAATCTGCCCATGTAACGAGCCTTTAATCAATGACTCCCAAACTAAACGGTCTTAGGGCACCGGGTGAGAAAACACCCCAAGGACTTAAGAACTCGAGCAAACAAGGCCACAAAACTAAGGATTTTATTATATGCACCCCTTTTAGGCGTGAATACTTATGCTTTATTACGCACAAATACCCAGCTTAATCAGAGGATTTTCATATATTCTTTTTTTTTAAACTTTTCTAATCATCTTTTGCATAAATACTAAGGCTTGCTTAGGCCAAAGCACCTAGCTAATCAATAATTAGATTTGTTTATTTTTTTTCTTCAAACTTATCTAATTATCTTTCACATAAATACTAAGGCTTGCTTAGGCCAAAGCACCTAGCTAATCAATAATTAGATTTGTTTATTTTTTTTTATATATATATATTTTTTATAAGGCATAAGAATCTTTGTTTTTTGAACCCTAAGTGTGTAAGTGTATGAAGTGTGCATATTTCATCAAGGTAAAGATCAAGACTAAATTACTTTGACAAATTTTCTTCCTAACCCTAAAAATCAAACAAATAATCATATTTTGACCAAGTATAAGAAATCCGAATTTAGATTTTCCTATTCCTTAAAATTAACTTAATTTCTTACAAAAAATATGTCAAAATATTATTTCTATTTTCAAAAAGTTTTTAATAAAAAAGAAAACCTAAGCTATGATAGACCCTCCCCCACACCTATCTCATGCATTGTCCTCAATGTATGAATTAATGCATAGATGCATGAAAAAGAAGAAAGGGAAGGAGAATGTTACCTTAAGGTGGTGGTTCCGGTGGTGGTCTGATTGGTCCACGAAATGCGGCCCAATCGACTTTTCGTTGGGTTCGGAGGAACCCACCAGAAGTTTCTCTAATATAACCCATTAAAAAGATGTATCCATAAAGGATATTTATTAAATATTTAACCCCATCTAATTTCCATATTACATAACTAATTTCGGAGTCAAATTTGTCAACTACCTCGTCCCAGAATGGAGTATGAAATGATAGAACGGTTAGCTTGGACTCAGGAAGGACATGAACTAATACCGACTCAGGAAGGTGACTTAAGTCAAGTAAAGGTTCAGGAGTCGAAATTGGTTCAAGAAGCGGGTCCAAGTCAAGAAGTTCAAACTCAAGTCCACATGTATTTTCTAACAATGGGATGTGACCTAATATGGGTGATTCCAGTTCAGGAATGATAGGTGGAGGAATCAAAACTGACTCTAGAATATTACTCAAGTTTGGTAACAAAACAGGAGTCAATATTGATTCAGAAAGTTGAACTGAATCACAGATTTGAAAATCTAGGTCACATATCTCATTGAGTTCAATATCAAAAAAATGAGAACTTGCCAATTTGTCAATAGGATTTTCAAAATTGTATAATTGGTCAAGTTCAATATGATCCTCAAAGATGGGGGATTCAATTTCATGATGAATAGGCATAGGATCCAACGTTGACTCGGGAAAAGATCGAAATCAGGTGAAGATACCGGAGTCATAATCGAATCAGGAAGTAGAATTGAATCACTCAGTTGGGGTTCAGGATCATATTCATTTTCAAGTTCTATTTCAGGAAAAGGATAACTTGCTAAACTATCAATATCTTTTTCAAAATTTGGAGTTTGGACAAGTTCAAATGGTTGTTCTGAAATGGAATCTTGATTTCCAAAACTACAAAACTCTTCGGCTCTAACAGAATGGTTAGTGACATCAGAACTGGTCCAACGGTGAGAATGTAGAGATTCAACCATCATATCTATGTCACGATTACGAGTGTTTTGAGCCTGAGTCATGGCTTCAAGCATCTTTTCATAGTTGATAGGTTCATTATTTTGATGAAAAGATGAAGAATTATCTTGGAAGTGGTAGTGAAATTGTGAGTCCATCAGATTTGGGATTTGTGTTTGGACTCACACATACTCATTTCCAAAATTGATGGTTTCCTATTTTGGACGGGTGGAACTGAGTATGAATCTTGAAAATATTGTGGACTAGGTGGAGAAGGAGGACAAGTTGGTTGATAATTATGCTCGGGGGAGGTGAATCCCACTGACTCTGTGAAGAGTTGAAATCGTTATGGAAATTATAGTCATACGATGGGGGACATGGGTTATATTGATTCGGATAAGACCAATCCGGCACACTAGGTTGGTTAAAGTCATGATATGCCGGGTTGGTAATATCTGAAAAAGAGTTTGATGTGTAATATGGATTATTATTGAAGTTGAAAAAATTGTTATCATAGGCCATATGACACAATGGAATACAAAAA
Source organism: Agave tequilana (assembly GCA_038442645.1). Taxonomy (NCBI): domain Eukaryota; kingdom Viridiplantae; phylum Streptophyta; class Magnoliopsida; order Asparagales; family Asparagaceae; genus Agave; species Agave tequilana. The sequence continues at coordinate 108,900 of JAVJIF010006623.1, read as the reverse complement.
AAGAAATAAAACAAACAAATAAACAAACAAAGAAAAAGAAAAAATTCTAACCTAAGTTAGGGTAGACCTATGACCTAGACGACTCCTAACTGGTTAGACTGTCCACAGGAGGTCCAATGTAGACTTTGACCACAAGCTAATCAGCCAGGTCAGGGCAAGGTTGGTGGGAGGTTTTCCATCAAAGACGTTCCTTAATTAAATAACCACCAACCTTCGGGCTTTCGGCCCTTAATCCCTTTCCTAGACACTGATTTGACAAGAGTTAAATTTCAACACCTTTCCCCCTTAGGATAATCTCCTAATTGAGTCCGAGATGTCCCTAGGGCCAACGTCTACTCATTTTAAGTTAGGCTTGGGTTAGTGAATGCTTGGAATCTGATTTTTGGGCTAAGGAAGGGTGATTAAATCCCCACCTTATCTTGTTAATGGGTGGTGCCCTTAAGATCAGTTTGTGCAAGTGTACAAGATAAATAAGATTCACTCAAAGCGATATAAATCAACCAAGAAGTGAGTCCTATGCTAAATGCAATGCATACGTACCTTGCTCCAGCACTCTTCAACAGTAAAAATAAATGAATTGAAAAGACACGTGCCTAAAATGCAAACGTCTAATCAATTTTTTAACTTTTCAACAAATGTTTTACTGTTGATTATTAGCAGGCTTATGTGATGGCATATAAGAAAAAGTAAAGTTGCAGAAAACTACAATTTGCAAAGCAAACAGCCCTGCAAAAAAAAAAAAATGTTAGTAGTCCACTCCTTTTGCCGCGTTTTCGCGGCGTTAGCCGCGGATCCGCAGAAAAGCAGAGGGCACTTGGTCTCTGCTTTCTAGAGCAGAGGCCCAAGGCCACTTATATGTTACTGCAACTTTAATTTCCTGCTTTGCTTGCCCTATAACCTGCAACAGAGAAGAAAATTCGTTTTAGTTCTAAAAAATTTTCAATAAAAATTCAGATTTCAATAGAAACGTTACCCCCCGGCAACGGCGCCAAAATTTGATTGAGGCTAAACCTGCACACAAAATAAAGAATTTCAGATTTAGAATGAAGATGTGCAAGTGCTCAATTCTTACCGCTATAGCAAGTGGCTATGCGGGTCGTGATCCACAAGGAGGGTTTTGCGATAGAAGCGTTTACGTTTCTTTATTGAAATCTTTATGAAAACCAAACGAGAGTTCTTCTCTGTTTTAAGTTAAGAAAATAAGAAAAGAAAGTATGTTAAAGTTAGAAGAAAATGAGAGATGAAGAAGGTGGAAAGAAAAGACTATTTACAAAGAAGGGGAAAGAAAGCGACTATGTACAAATGAGTCGAAAAGAAAGAGTTGGAAGAAGTGGTGATCTATACTAAAGAAATAAAAGAAAAGAAAAGAAAGAAGGAGAGTGAAGAAATACTTACCTAGTTTGATTGACGACTTACTTGGAAACCTGTGCATGTTCTACCTTTGTTTAGGAGGCGTTCAACGCATAGATCATAAGCCCGAGCTCAGTCCCCGTTCACATTATATCATCAAGTCTAGCACAAGCATGAAGTGATATGTCTTGAGGAGGAGAACGTCTTCATGAACTATCGTTGGCACTCACACAACATCGTTATACTTGTGCTTTGGAATTCACTTGTAAACTCAACAAAAACAAATGAGGTAAAGTAGAAGAGGAAGACGAAAACAAAAGAAAATGAAAGTAAAGAAGAATACAAAAAGATTACCTTTTATTGCTTGAAACGATGGAAGAAAGGAGGAGGGTACATCGGTGTCACTCTCAACATATGCCTCTCTCTCTTACTTACATGAATCATCATCTAACCTAAGCTTACATACACATTACATTAAAAAAAAGAAAAACCTAAACTAAGAAATGGAAAAATAGGCTAAATCCTAACTCTGCATGGTCGTCCCATTTTCAGCGCAAGTACAGGCCTTTTATAGGCAAAAAACCCAATCTATAGGATCCCGGGGAGGTCGGGGGAGCAAACGCTCCCCCTAGCTCCCCAACTTTGCCGCGAAAACGCGGCTTTTGCCGCGTTTTCGCGGCCAGGGTATGGCCGGATGGCCACACCCTGTTGGTGGGTCAGTCTGGGATATCCTTCTGCATTTATCTTCAGTTTGTTTCTTCGTTTGATTCCAGGATTCTGACGAAATGGCCTGGATTCTTGGCTTTAACTGATCGATTCTGAGAGGATTCTTCTCAACCGGTTTTCAACCTCTTGATTTTGCCCTAATTTACTGAGTGCGAATTAACTCTGATTTAATTCAGAATTTGGTGGGCTTTGGGCTCATTTCTCTTCAACTCCTTAAAGATTGGGCCTGCAATAAATCAAACAATTAATTAGGAGAATGCAGGCTTTTATTCTATAATAAGTATGGACATATGATATTAAATATGCAACATTAGCGACCAATCAGTTTTCTTCCACATTAGATCCCCTTGAGAATGCTTTTGCATCCGGCTAAAGATGTCTTCGTCAGCGACTCCACAATGAGCTGCTTCAGGAGTATTTTCCATATCCGGGAACAAATACTCTCCCCAGCTCTTCAAGCTACATGAAGTTCCTTTACTGCTTCCATGCATACTTGATCAAATGTACAAATGACACATTAACTCCCGGTAGGTCTCAAACAAGGCGGGCTCCTGCTTCTCCAGAAGAGCTAATTCCGCCTCGCATGGAAAGTATTCTTCATATGGGAAAGATCCTAAGGGCAGAGCAGAGACTTCCCACATCTCATGCAGAGCCATACCCAATTCGCCAATAGGGGTGAAGAAGGTCCCTGTAGCTGGGCAGTATAACTCAAAGATGGCGTAGAAGTTCGCTACGCTCATCTGAATGCCATAGCAGGTCGCCCTGATGGCCTCATAAAGGTTCAGCCTCCCCAGATCCTCCTCAAATGAGCAAGGACATACAAGGTCAAATCCTTCCACCATGCCTTCGGAGGGTGAATCCACCCTGGAGTTCTGAAATTAGTAGCGGGATAGTTGCCACGAACCTTGAAGAATTGATTCCCAAAGGTCTGCGCCACCACAGGATTTTCTCCCACTGGGATGTCTCGCGATACATTCCCAGGGTGTAGACCCATTATGCAACGAGGAGGTCCCATCCTTGTGTAACCGGGTGAGGGAAGTATCAATTTCCCTACGTGAACGGAGTCAGTACTCCGACTCACTTGCCATTGCATCTTCTGAGCCTTCGTCACGCATTGGAAGAAAGACAAGGGAAAATGCCGTTTGTTAGACGGAAGATAGAACTTCTCGCCATCCAATTGGAAAATCTACTGCCCCTCTCCGGCTAGCAGCTGGCAATCATGGTCTGGCACCGCGTCCCCAAACATGAAGTCAGGCTTCCGATAGATTCTTCGGTCAGAATCTTCAAGGGGAGCAGTAGTTAAAATGCTCCTCATAGTGCGCTGATCCCCACCATGAATAAGTGTATCCCTGGCAGCAGAGCTTCGCTCGCTGAATAGCGAAGCTTGCCCTTGAAACTGCAAACTGACATTGCCATCTAGCCCCCTGGCTATGCCAAAGAGACTGTTCAGAGGGCCAGGAGTGTAGTGCACTGCAAGAACAAAGAGAAACTATGATTAATTCATCAGCCAAGCAAAGGCTAAAACAAAAATGCAATTTTGTTAAGGCATAGCCTCGCTCTCTGAGCGAAGCTGGCCTAACGATAGCTTCGCCCTGAAGCTTAGCTTCGCAGCTACAGTGTAACTCCGCATTCCACACGAAGGCAGAATGCAGGAAAATATCCAAGTGTTAGCTTCGCTCTGGAAGCTTAGCCTCGAACAACAGAATGCAATAGAGCCCCAGGGGCTAACTTCGTCAGAAGGGTATTACGGTCCTTTTCTGTCAAATTTCAAAGGACAGCTTCGCATCCTATCATTCAATAGGATGTGAACCGCCCAAGGGATAACTTCGCTTGGAAGCTTAAAGAAGAACTCTTCAGTTCTTGGATTCCCGATCAAGGAATCAAGGAAAATTCAGGGAATCGGACTCCCTAAAATTACAAGATCATGATTGATCTCGTTCTGGATTAATTTAAGAACAGCCAGAAATCGGCTTTAAAGGAGAGATGACGGTCTTTAATCTAAAGGGAAAGTTCTCTACCGGCGATTGGTCGTTCGATGACCGGAGGAGGAGAAGGACACTCCGCTGTAGAGTTTGCGACCTCTTTTCCCGCACGTCTCTTGGGAGCCATTGAAGAATGGAGGAGGTTCTTGGATTCTTGAAGAAAAAGGAAGAAGAAGAGTCAAGTGCTCTGGAAAATTTTAAAGAGAAGTGATGCCTTCTCTCTCAGCCCGATCGGGCTTTTATAGGCCGATGATCGCCTGAAACGACGCCTCGAAAAGAGTACAGGCTGTCGTTTCAAATTAATTTAAAATGGTTCCTAAAGCGCCTTCCCGAGAAGCGCTGATTCAGCCCCGCTAAGGGCTAACTCCGCCACGAGTCAAGTGCGGACTTCGTGCGACGTGTCGTTAACTTCGCCGAAAAGCTTGTTATAGCTCCGCCAAAAGGACAGTCTGAACTTCGCAGAAATGCTAATTTCACTGGAAGCGCATCCCTGATTTAGAAAGGATTCTGTCTTTAACTTCGTATGAAGTCTAACTCCGCTGAGTCAATTCAGAATGAAGGCAAAGCAAAAATCAGATGAGTAGAAAATGAACTTTCATTGATTTAAAAGGAAAGGTACATTGATACTACATTAAGGTTGTGTCTCATACAACAGAGTCATTTGCTTGAAAAGGCATACAAGTGGTCCTATCTACTTCCAAGCCAAACAAACTGGACACGAAAGGCCTTCCTCCTGCACAAGGCCGTAATCCTTCGTGGAACAGATGGTGCCACCAGGACAAGGCCGCAATCCTTCGCATAATGGCAGATTGTGCCACCAGGAAGCTGGACCTTCTTTGATCAAAACTGGCAAAGGACTGATCGCCACTAGCAGGTTGGATCTTCCTTGATGAAAATTGGCAAGGGAAGGATCCGAGACCTTACAGGTGACGTCCGCTTTCCGAAGTGGATCATCTCGGATAAGCGACTACCAGCCTCGCCTCGAAGTGGATCATCTCGAATAAGCGACTGCCAACCTCTTCTGGGAACACACATCAGCTGCTCCAGTTGTTCCTCCTGCTTAGGATTTAAAGTTTCAACTGGAAAAGCAAGAGGCAACTTTCCGGTCTCTTTCATCAAGTCACAAAATTGGCGAACATAGCTCACTGCAATGCAAACTGAAACAAGTTAGCAGATAAACACTGGAGAAGCTGTAAAAGCGCTAAGTCAAATTCTTTGGGGCGAAGCTATTTATATCCGATCCAGTTAAGCATTGGTTTCAGTTAAGCAGAGGATAGCCTCGCTTGCACAGTGATGATGGGCTAGCTCAGCATAAGCCAAGTCCTAGCCTCGCCTATATGGTTAAGCCAGGCTGATCCAGAGGGACGTAGTCTTGACCCCACCTATATGACAAGACTGGCTCAACTTTGAAGAGACTAAGTCCTAATTCTTGCCTATGTGACGGACTTAACACACATGCAATGATCTTTCTTTGATCAAGTCAAGATGATAGCTTGGCCGGGAGGCTGGGCTGAAACCCTTCTCTGCAGATCAGTCAATTGCAAAATGAAGAACAAGGGAATCAATCCCTGAGGCAGCCGTTAAAGCTAAGTTAAGGGAGATGAACTCCCTAAAGTTTATTGGTAAAGTCTCTGGATGATCGAGACTTACCGATCCTTGGACGGGTAATGACCAGAGTGGGCATTCCCACTAGTTCTGAGATCTGAGTATCTCTCTCTAATAACCAAGAGAAGAGAAGAAGAGCAGATCACTTCTCTTCAGAGGACCTCAGGTGTCCTATTTATAGGCCTCATGGCCTGAGCGCTGCCGCTTCAAGCGTGGAAGCACGAGCGCATTTAAGGCATTTATTGAGCCTTGAGAAAAGGAACGGTTTCCCTTAGAACCGTGTAAAGGAAGAAATAATCTCCCTCATAAAGACATTTATTACGCCTTGAGAAAGGGAATATTCTCCCTCAAAAACGCACAAGGGAAGAATATCTCCCTCGATTAATGCAAGAGAAGTCATCCTTCTAGTGACTGGCCCAAAGTAGTTGGACTCAGGAAAGGGGAAGATGTTCTGGAGCGAACTTATCTCAGACGCGGAGCTACCCAGATGCGAAGCTAATCAGAGTCGCGAATCTACATGATTCTTCGGCGAATCTATCCCAAAGCAGGATTGAAAGCGAAGCTGAACTCAACCACCATGGCGACGTTCGTACTTCACATACCACCGATCAAAGCAATTCAAAGTATTTCGAAGTCTGAGCCATTGCAGACTTTCAAAAACTTTGAAGGGGGTCTTGTTGACACTCTAAAATAGACAAGATTCTTACTGGCCTGAACAATGTCTAAACTTGTTGACATTTACAAAAGACAGTGACAGACAAGCTGACGACCAGTTTTCACCCATCTCCGAGGGACAAGGAAGCAACTTGGACTCTACTACAAACAGTGAGCCCGGATTGTCTCTAAACAGACCTCAGCAGGTCTAAGATGCTAGCACTTAGCATTACATGATCCCAAAGGGATAGCCTCGCCTGAGAGGCTAAGATTATCCAACTTCGCCTTGAAGCCATTCGCAGCTCCGTCAGGAAGCTAACTTATAGCTTCGCCTGAAGTGCTCAGTTAACTCCGTAGAGAGAGGTAAATCGCTTGAAACCACATGCAACCGCGCAAAGGGTATGCGATAGCTTCACAACAAACAATATCCAGCTCCGCTAAAGAGCTGTTTTCTGACTTCGCCACATGCGCCTTCCAACTCCGCTGCGAGCTCGATGCGGGCAGCGCCGCTGCGGGTCTGCTATGGTCAACCTTCGACCAATTAAATCTCCAGATGAGATCAAATCAATTCAAGATCAAGATCAAATCCAATCGGGATCAAATCTGAGATTAAATTTGGCAGTTGATTGCCATAATCTCTTGACTCTCCTAAAATGAGTAAGAGGATTAGGGGAAATCTTCCAATTATATGGAAAGGATCAAAACAGATCAAGAGGATCAACCGACCTGCTACTTCTAGCTTCGCAGAAGCTGATCCTAGCCTCGCAGCAAGGCTACTTTCTAGATTTAAACAGATTTGATTCGATCTGTTTCCAGATTTTCAAGGGACAATTATACCCCTGCTCTCCCTATAAATAGCCCACCAGGGGCACAAGGAGAGAACACATGCGACAGACGCACAAGAGAGAGGACTCCACAGGCAGAGACTTCTTCACGATGCACCACGCGCACAGAATTCAGAGACTTTTAGAGAGCTGCTTCTCTAATCAGGGTGTTGATACCCTAATACCTTCTTCTCAAGGAGTCTCCGGAGCCAGGCGAGAAGGAATTCCTAAGCGAAGGCGGTCTTGAGAAGTAACGAGAGGGTTCTACCAACCTTCCATTCTCTGATTCCTCAAACTAGGCGAGAAGGGAATCTCATTGCTCGCATCGTCAAAGGGACAAAGTGGTCGCGCGCTGACCAGACTCCTATTGGCACACTTCTCCAGAATCTCTGAGGAGATCTACTTGTAATCTTTTTAAGAATACTTGTAATTTAGCTCCTCAACTCTTTTTTTAAGTTTTCCTCTTTACAAATCAATGGAAAACAACCTTGCGTGATGCTTAAGTAACTTCGCCAAAAGACAAGCCTTAGCTCCGCTAAGAGCTCATCTCTAGCTTCGCGAAAATTTTGTGCTAGCTTCGCCAGAAACTTGTTCCTGACTTAGTTGAAAATCTGTCTTTAGCTTCGCTGGAAGCTTAGCTCCGCTAAGAACTTTCATTTCCTCCTAAGGAAAAGATTTACTTAAGCTAGTCCATTCCAGGTGTTCTTAAATTGAAAAGAAGGGGAACAAAGTAGACAAGCAGAAAATAAACATTTTTATTGATTTAAAAGGGAAGATACATTGATACTACATCAAGATTGTCTTTCATACAACAGAATCTTTGCTCCCAAGGCATACAAGTTGTCCTATCTACTTTCAGGGTGATAAGCCAAACAGAATGGACACGAAAGGCCTTCCTCCTGCACAAGGCCGTAATCCTTCGCTTAATGGCAAATTTTGTCATCAAGAAGATGGATCTTCTTTGATTAAAATTGGCAAGGGATTGGTTGCCACCAGAAAGCTAGATCTTTCTTAAACAAAATTAGTAAAGGAAGGATCCAAGACCTTACTGGTGACGTCTGCCTTCTCGAAGTAGATCATCTCAGATAAGCGACTACTAGCCCTTACCGAAGTAAATTATCTCAGATAAGCGACTGCCAGCCTCTTCTTAGAACGCGCATCAGCTGCTCCAGTATGTTTTACCTGCTTATGATCAAAGTTTCAACTTGAAAATCAAGAGGCAAGTTTCTGGTCTCTTTCATCAAGACGAAAGACTGGCAAGCATAGTTCGCTGTAATGCAAATAGAAAACAAGTTAGCATCAAATCAAAAAAGAGAGTGGAATGCTAAGTCAAAATTCTTTGGCGAAGCTATCCAGTTATGCCTTGAAGACGGATTTCAGCTAAGCAGAGGATAGCCTCCCTTCCACGGTAATGATAGACTAGTTTAGCATAAGCCAACTTTTAGCCCCGCCCAAGGCAGTCTCCAGCCTCAAAAGGACTAAGTCCTAGCCTCGCCTATATGGCTAGGCCAGATTGGCCCAGAGGGACATAGTCTTGACCCCACCTATATGGCAGACTGGCTCAACCTTGAAGAGGCCAAGTCCTAAGCCTTGCCTATTTGGCAGATTTAACAGGCAGATTTAACTGATTAAGGCAGGAACTCTGCATGAAAAGATCTTTTGCCTGATCGAGCGAGGATGATAGCTTCACCAAGAAGCTGAAAAATAGGACTGAAACCCTTTTCTGAAAGTCAGCCAAATGCAGAGGCCAAGGGAAGTCAATCCTGAAATAGCTGGTAAAGCTAAGAAAATTAAGGGAGATAAATTTTCTAAAGTCACTAGTTCATTGGTAAAGTCTCTGGATGATCGAGACTCACCAGCTCTTGGCCGGGTAATGATCAAAGTGGGCGTTCCCACTAATTCAGAGACCTCAGTCTCCTTTCCTGGGCAATAAGGAGATGTCATGAACTAACTTTTCAGAAAGAGAAAAGTATATTTCTCTGAGAAAGACTACAAGTGTCCTATTTATAGGCCTCATGGCCTGACCACGCCGCTGCCACTTCAAACCTAGGAGTGCGGGTGAAGTTCAAGCATTTAAATGCTTAGCCTCGAGAAATGGAATACTTTCCTTTCGTGAATGCACACGAAGTTAATTGAACTTCGGAAAAGGGAATAATCTCCCTCGTCAATGCAAGAGAGGTTATTCTAACCTAAAAAAAGGGAGCGATCCTTCTCGTAACTCGCAAAAAGCAGTTAGCCTTGGGAAAGGAACGTCGTTCCAGACCGATTTGAAGCGAAGCCACACCGGGAGGCCCAAGCGCGAAGCTACACATAAGCGCGAGGCTACCCAAAAGAGCGAAGCTACACGGAAGCGGATACAATTCCTCGGCGAACCTATACCAGCTTGCAAGTGGGGCTAAAGGCGAAGTTGAACTCAACCTCAAAGGCGATGTTCATACCCACACACCATCGAAGCAGTTCAAAGTATTTCAAAATCTGAACCATTCCATTTAAGATTCACGAAAACTTTGAAGGGGGTCTTGTTGACACTCTAAAAAACATAAGATTCCTAACTGGTATGAACGATTTAACTTGTTGACATCTATAAAAGACAAGTGGCAGATAAGCCGACAACCAGTTCTTCACCCATCTCAAAGGGACGAATCAACAACTTGGACTCTACTGATCCAGTGAAGCAGACAGCAAGCCAATATCGTCCTTAAAAGCCCGTGAGAAGGCCCAAGCAGGTCCAGAGACACTAAGTTGCCTCAACACTTTGCCTCACACGAACCCACGAGATAAGTCTCGCATGAGAAATCAAATAGCATCGCAGGAAGCTCCTTCATAGCCTCACTACGAGCTAACTTACAACTTCGCCTGGAAATGCTCAGTTAACTCCGCAGAAAGTTAGCTTCGTTCGAAGCTCCACACAGCCGCGCAAAAGGTTGACTGGTAGTTTCGCCACAAGTTTTATCTAGCTCCGCTGAGAGCTTTCTTCTAGCTTCTCCAGAAGCTTCTCCCAGCTCTACTATGAGCTCAACGCAATGACTCCGCTGCGTGTCCTTTATAGTCATTTTGACTAATCAAATCTTCGGATGAAATCAAATCTCCAGATGAGATCATGTTGATTGAAATCAAATTTGGCAGTTGCCTGTCATGATCTTTTGACTCTCCCAATCAGGTAAAAAGATCAGGGGAGATCTCTCAATTAACTAGAGAGGATCAAGGGAGTATCCCTCATTTAGCGGAGCGAATCAAGGGATTAGCGCTATATGCTATCCCTAGCTTCGCGGAAGCTGATTCTAGTCTCGCGGCGGGCTACTTTATAGATACAAAACAGATTAACTCAATCTGTTTTCAAATTTTTAGGGCGATTATACCCTGTTTTCCCAATAAATAGCCTACCAGAGGCACACAAGAGGGAGAGGGGAGACGGCAAGGATAGAGAGGAGATTGGAGATCTACTCTCTCGCTTCCAAGGCTAAGCTCATGGTCTTGAAAAGATTCAAGTTCAAGAGGCTTTGAAAAGCATAAGCTTCTTTGGTGGCTTCAAAGCTTAAGCCGATAAGAGATCTACTCTCTCGCTTCCAAGAATTCAGAGAATTACTTCTCTAATCCTACAAGAATAAATTCAGGGTGCTAATACCCTAAGATCTTTCTCCCTCTCAAGGAATTTTTGGAACCAGGCGAGAAGGAATTCCCAAGCAGTAGCATTCGATCATCTGACTGATCGCATCATCAAAGGGATAAAGTGATCGCGCACTGATCAGATTTCAACCAGCACATTTTTCCCAGAAATCTCAGAGGAGATCTACCTATAATTTTCTTTTCAGTTACTTGTAATTTAGCTCCTCGATCTCTTTTGTAAGTTTTCCCTTTGTAAAATTAATGAAAAACAGGGAGTACGTAGGCAGCTGTAATGGTGCAGCCTGATCGCTGAAGCCGAGATCGTGCGTCGAGTTCACACGAATCACGCAAGTCGAGGTCATGTAACAATTTCGTCGAGATCATGTGTCTATTTCATCGAGATTGTATGTCAATTTTGCCTGGGTAGCTCAAGCCAAGATTGTGTGTCGATTACGTCAAGATCATGTGTCGATTTCGCCCAGAATTCATTGGAGTTTGGCTCAATTTGAAAAAATTTCACCGAGATGGAGAATGTAGAGAGAGAATATAAAAAAAAAAGGAAAAAACTTCGGTCGACCAACCTGCATAGGAGTTGGATCGATCGACTGTTCGGTCGACCGATAATGCACGAAGAAGAAAACAGAGAACAAAGAGTGTTGATCGGTCGACTGCCCGGTTGACCGACACAGCTATGCAAGATTTACATAGAGCTGGGAATTTTGCGTGGTCGACCGGCCGATCGACTGACAGTTAGGTCAGAGCTAATTCTGGACCTGACTTGGAGCTAGTATGGGGTTTTCTTCTTCTCTTTATAAATAGAGGAATGAACCAATTTCTAGGGTTATGAGAGAAAAGTGAGTTCTTGAGAGAACTAATTATAAATCCTCTTGTAATCTTGTGTAAATCAAATATAAATCTATCTCTTCTAGCCTGGGGACGTAGGCAATCTTGCTGAAGCTCATAAATCTGTGTCTCTCTCTCTCTCTCTTTGTGTATATGTTTGTGCACCTATGGTTGTGTTCTTATGCTGGTTAATGTTTAACAATAATGCCATCCAAGTCACGTCTTGGACCAAATCACTCAAATCACCATCAAAATACTGTTAGACAAGAGAGAAATGCAAAGAGAGGGCTTACTGTGGAGGGGCGAAGGGGAGACAGCGACGGTGGCAAAGACGACCTGGCTCAATAAGACCTGGGGGGTAGCAACGATGACGGTAAAGATCGGGTGGACAGCGGCGTCGGACTAGACGAGAAGCAACTCCAAGTGTTCAATCCAAATCTTGGACCAAATCACCCAAACCACCATGAAAGCAATGCCATCTAAGCTAAATCTTGGAACAGACAAGAGATAAAGAGATTGAGGGGCAAAGAGAAAGGACTTACCATGGAGCGGCGGCAAGGGAGACGGCGACGGTGGCAAAGACTTGCTCGCGGCAACCTACAGCGATGACCTGGCTCGACGAGAGACCTGGCAGGCAACGACGACAGCAACAAAGACTTGGTGGACAGTGACGCCGGACTCGATGACTAACGATGACACGGGGCAGAGGAGAAAGAGTCTCAGAGAGGGGCACAATTTAGTACTAGATGAGAAAAGGAGAGAGAGAGCCTGAGAAAGAGGGGCACAGTCAAAGATAAAAGGCTTTGGGGGTGGGAACCACATGGCACGCGAATGTCATGATGACATAATGTGTGAAGTGTAGTCTATAGTGGTACTTTCAATAATAGAAGTTAAATATGTTGTAGCTTCATGGTAGCTCAGGAAGCCATTCGATTGAGGTGATTCATCTAGGACCTTGAGGTCATACCGCATTTGTTAGAACCATTAATCTTCACTGTGATAGCATGGTGGCAATAAGTCCGCAAAGAATACCAGATATCATGCGAAGACCAAAACATAGCTGTGAAGTTCAACCATCAGAAACCGATCAAAGGAAGTCACACTCGAACACATACCAGTGGAACATATGGTTGCTGATCTGCTGACCAAGCAATTGGTCTCAACATTATTCTTAAATCATTTTAGAACTTTAGGTCTAAGATATTGGTGATGTAAATGTACAATTTCATCGTGACATAATGTGACTGTTCTCCATCAAGTTTTCTAGATGATATATTATTTACTAGTTAGCATTTATGACATAACTTTTTCTTATTGCATAATTGCTTGTCAAGCATTTAAAATTGGAATGAATATAGGAACTAGGCATGTCAGACAGTTAAGACAGGCATTCTTACATGAGCAGTTGTCCTTGACGTTGTACGTGCGACGAGCTTGGATGAGATGCAAAGGGCTACGTATGTGTCGATCGTACTAGATCATAGGGCAACATCATGAACATGTTCAAAGCATTGAATTGAAACGAGTCGAGATGAGAACAAGACCAGACTTTGGGCTTCGCATCCAAAGTTGTCGCCAGTTCGGATAGATTCCTGAACTCTTTTATAGCTAGATATGCACCTTGATTGGAAGCGAAGAGATCGATTACCGACTGGGAGGTGGCAGGTCCAAGCACGATGGGCTTGCGAATGGACTAAGATCTGCACAGTGTCAGAATGAATGACGTGTAATCAAAGAGCTGCTTCACCGTAGCATGCAATCATACTACGTGTGCTTAGAGACCATCACCATAAGTGGTAGGCAAATGGATCTCTGCTTCGCTATTGTGTGAGCTAATGTTTTTCGAGTACAAAGTTTTGTCTCTTGTGTGGATCACCTTTACCCTAAGAGATACTCGATTTTGTCAGAAATGTTAAAGGCAATGATGCTACTTTAACGCTCTCCCCATGGTCATGACTGATTTGACTAGGCAGGAACTGATTAGGAAAGAGTTGCTTTACCTGGAATAGCAACAATGTGAAAGGAAGATTACCTACACATCTCTGGTAGAGTCTCTACATCTGAAGCTTTGCTCTGGCGAAGTATTGACCTTAATGGACTATTTTCATGACAGATGAATATTCTCATGATTAATTGAGGGATTGAGAATATTCAATCCAAAGATGTGAACGGGGTAAATCTGGGGTAAGTCTTGATCTGGACCTATTTTTCTAAAAGGTTAGAAGAGCTACTTTCGTTCTTTACAAGAGTTTGTGGTTCAATGCGTCACTGCTTGCAGGTGGTCTTGATGGTCACTCAAATCAGTAAACAATATGATGTGAGACTAGTAGTTAGAATGAGATCTCGACAACGATACGTCCCACCATTCTGAGAGTGGAAGTATGCTAGACTTGGTGGGCGGCCATGGGGCCTGGCCCAGTAACAAGCCCATTATGAACCTGGTTCATATATGGACTAGGTTAATGTGCCCAATGTGGGATGTCGAATCTCGATCATAAAGATGAGATTAAACCTAAGTTATGGAGATTACTTGAGGAGTAAGCTAGGGTCTGTGCCACCTTCTATATAAGAAGGTGAAAGACCACCTTCTCCATAGTCTACTCCAATCTCTCCATTTTCATCCTTCATTGCTCTCTTCCAGTTCTTGGTTTGTGAAGAGTGTTGGGCACAGCTCGCATCGGAGTTGTAGCGTGCCCCACCATCGAGATGTCTTCATCCTGGAGAAAGAATTCTAGTAAATGACATGAGGTACGCTTCCGCATAATCCATGTCTTTTGTTTAATATCATATGAATGATATTGATTTATTTCAATACTCTAAAAATTCATTTCTATCGCAAGCTGTATAGTGTATATGTGGCGCCTTGATCCCGACGGGTACAGGGACGCCACTGTGACGTACATACGTAGGGCAATGGTACCATCACGTATGTACGCTAAGCATCAATACAACACAATACATGGATCAGAGTGCAGAAATACGTGGTATTATACATTCCAATACAAAATAGTACAAGTACGTAGTCATCACAAATAGTGACATAATATTACATCAATATTAAATCACTAGATAGTACAAAAGTAGACTGTACATGGTACAAAAGATAATAACTCATGGGCTGGAAAGAGAATCTTGCGAGGGGGAAAGACAGGACGAAGCTACGGCTGATCCGCCTGCTCCTCGAAGTAGGCCTGATCCTCAGCTGATGGGTCCACCTCGTCCAAGCTGTTAAATCTGGACATGCAAATCCAGGGTTGTTAGTGGGCAACCCAGCGAGTGCAAGAAAAACTCAAATGGTAAGTACAAATAATAGCAAGTGCATAATGTCAAGTATAATGTACCCAAATCAATAAGCATGGAATGACCACAATAAATAGTGAAATATGGAAGTAACATTAGAATTTGTATGGCATGAAATAAAAGCAAGTGTCACAGGTCAAATGTCGTGTAATCAAATTAGCAAGCATGAAGTAACTACAATAAATAGCAAGTATGAACATGATAATAAAATTTATGAAGTCAATTATCAAGTTATTATTAAGACTCGTTCAATTTGTATGTTTCGGTATATGACCGGTGCCATATACTTCCGCATACAAGTCGAGCGAGGCTGGTTATTAGAAATGATGGGGAACAACGAACCATGTTTAGAATGGGTCCCGTGCATGCCTGGGACAACGGTCCAGGAGTATCCGGTACTGAGCCAGAACGTACCGCTAGGCACCGGGACTTACTATATGCCCGAAGGTCTTAGTATACGCCCGAACATGAATAGAGTGTCACCGTTCCCCACGGGATATACCCAGGGGATTATAGCACACCCGACAGGTAGGCAAGGGTAGGGGGGTGCCAGTACACCCCTCGGAAATGCCTAGTGGCTTTCAGGTCGAATCCAACAGGAATAGTTGTACAACATGTGTATGGCCACCATAAACACGGAAGCTATATCGATACCCATTAATTCCCCCATCCCGGTGTAAGTTGTTTAAATATAACTGATTCTCAAATAATAATCTCCACAGGGTATTCACAAAAGTATAATATCCATGGTATCCTATTACGGGGGTTTACAGGAGTAATATCAAGAGTAATGTCTGGAGCCTCCCTATTTCAGGGGTTCAAGTATACAGCAGTTCAGGAGTACAGGAGCTCAGGAGTACCAAGTATCTGGTAATAATATAATAGTCATGCCAAGTCCCCATAACAGTGATAGTCATGAATATGTCATATAATACAGGCATCAGGGGTGGTAGTGTCCGGTCAAGAGTCATGATGTCAGGTCCAGGTATTTGTACCACATGAAAGCATATTATATACCGTGTGTCAGGTGCAGGTGTCAAGTATGACATATCAAGTACTGGGTCTATATATCAAGTGCCAGTGTAAATACCGAGTGCCGGAGTCATAAGTAATATATCAAGTGTAACATGCCAAGTGTCGGTATAAATACTGAGTACTGGTGTAAATACCGAGTGCCGGTGTCATAAATCATATATCAAGTGTAACTTGCCAGGTGCCAGTGTAAATACCGTGTGTTGGTGTCATAAATCGTATATCAAGTATAACATGTCTAGGGTCGGTGTCAGATGTCACGTGTCAAGCATAACATGTCCATGGTCGATAAATACCGTGTACAACATCATATATTAACTTGCATAGCATGATATCATGTATTAAAACTATGGTAACAAGTGCTAGGCATGCTAAAATTATCCACATATCAATTCCATGTTATAAATATAAGGGCGTTTATTTTTAAGTGTATTAAGAAGCACTCGCCTGAAACCGGGGTGAAATACCGGTTAAAAGTCCAGAAATTTGGCGATCCGCACGAGAAATCCACTAGTCCATAGTTGTATAAAAATATATATTTATAAATATTTATATAAATATTAGAGAGGGAATGAGAGAGAGGAGAGAGAGAGGAGAGAGAGTTGTAGGAAGGAGAGAGAGAGAAAGAGAGAAAATATGGTGTATTAAGAAATGAATTAGGATTTAAAGAAGAGGGGTATTGGGTGTAAATATAGGGAGGTAATTTGAGGGAATGGTGGGGGGTATTTTAGGAAAGGTGAGAAAAGTTGGTTTATTTAGGGAAGAAAGAGAAAGAAATGAAAAGAAAGAAGGAAAGATAGAAAAGAAGAAAGAAAGAAAGAAAGGAAAAAGAAGAAGGAGGGGAGGGGGTGGTCGGCCGGCGGCCGGTCGCCGCCGGTGGCCCAGGGGCGGCGGCGCGCCGCCGGAGGTGTTGGGGGCGGCGCGCGCCCTAGGGGGGAGTGAAAGTTGGGGGTTGTTTTGTTGTTGTGGTTGTTGTTTTGGTGGTGGTGGTAGATGGTGGTGGTGGTGGTGTGGTGGTGGTGGTGTTGATTGGTGGTGATGGGGAGTTAGAGGAGGAGGAGGAGGTGGTGTGGGGTGGTTGGAGTGGTGGAATTGGTGGTGGTGGTGGTGAATTTTGGAGGAGAAAGGGTGGTGATGGAGGTGGGTTTGGTGAAATTGGAGGTGGTGGGAGGTTGTTGGAGGTGAAGGAAGTGTTGGTGTGAAGAGGAGGTCTTGGGGAGTTGGTTGGCCGGCCTAGGAGTGCCCGGCGGCGGTGGTGGTGAAGGTGGAGGCGGCGGCCATGGTGGGTGCGTGAATTGGTTTTGGTTGAAGTGTTGGAGTTAAAATGAATTGAATTGGAAGGATGAGAAGGAGAAGGAAAGTGAAGTGTTTTTAATAGAGAAGGGAGAGGATTTGTGATGATGAAAGAGAGAGGGGGGGGGATGGCTTCCTGTTGAATTTGCAGCTGCTGCTGCTATTGTAGTGCAGGGCAGCAGAAAGGTTGCAGGGGATGGGGGTGGGGGAAAGTCAAAGGGAAGAGAAGAAAAGAAAGAAAAAGAAAGGAAATTAAGGAAAAGGAAAAAAAGAAAAGAAAAAATAGTATAAAATTTTTATTATTAAATAATTTATTTATTATAATTTCTAAAAGTACAAGGTAGAGGAGTAGAGAAGGAAAAAGTACGAAAATATAAGACCGGTAATAAATATTATTATTTAATAGGCGAAAATTTGACTGTTTCAGAATCGTTTCGAAAAATTCTCAAAATAGAAAATATTATTCTAAGATGTCTGGTAAAATTAGATTCAAGAAATTCAATGTAGTTTTAAATTAAAAATCTTTGAATCTTCCAGCGATACCGGTGGACACCAGAATCGGTCAAACTTTGATAAATTTAGAAAAATCTCAAAAATATTTTTAGATAGAAAATGAAATTCTAAGATGTACTGTGAAAACCGTTTTTGAAAATTCAATCCCATTTAAAAATCTGGGAATCAGTCAGCGATGCCGACCGACACCGGTTTAGAGATTTTACAGAAAAATTTCGAAAAATTCCAAAAAATCATGAAAAATCTAAAATATTAGAAAATAGTCTCAGAAACTGAAATCGGACAAATTAGACTACCAGAAAGTCAAATCGAGCTACTGGCTGGTATCGGGTTCCCGGTCCGGGTCAGGGCTTACTCTAGGCCTGAGATTCCAGATCTGATACTCAATAATATAAGCAATCACATCCTATGAACACATACAGGAAGAAAATTGAACAATATGGTCGAAAAAATTTTGGGACACGTATCAGGGTACGTATCCCGGGTACGGGGTGCTACAATCTACCCACTTAAGAAAAATTTCGTCCTCGAAATTTCTGTAAGGAAAGAGATGAACATGAAAATAAAGAATTTATAAGACAAGAGATGGAGTACAAGAGAATATTACCACTCAAGGCTCGAACAGATGCGGGTAACGGTCACGAATGACGTCTTCCCGCTCCCAAGTCGCTTCTCCCGAACTATGCCTGTTCCATGAAACTAGCACCAATGGGATGGTCCGGTTCTAAGGGTCTTGACACTTCTGTCCACAATAGCCATTGGTTGCTCAGTATATGACAAATCTGGCTGCAACTCCAACTCTGAATAATCCAATACACGGCTCTCATCCCTGATGTATCTTCTCAGCTATGACACATGGAACACATTGTGCACTCCTTCCAGTGATGGCGGCAGTGCCAACCTGTAGGCCACTTCTCCCACTCGCTCCAATATCTCAAACGGGCCTATATACCTCGGACTCAGTTTCCTACGTGCACCAATCTGATCACTCCCTTGGTCGGAGATATCTTCAGAAACACATGCTCTCCCACCTGGAACTCCAACGGTCTCCTATTAGAATCTGCCCAACTCTTTGTCTGTCCTGTGCTGCACGAAGGTGCTCTTGAATGGTCCTGATCTTGTCCACTGCCTGTACTATCACATCTGGCCCCAAATGTCTTCTCTCACCAACTTCATCCCAACACAATGGTGATCTGCATCTCCTGCCGTATAGGGCTTCAAATGGAGCCATCTTGACGCTCGCCTGATAGCTGTTATTATAGGAAAACTCTGCCAAATGTAGATGGTCTTCCCACGATCCTTTGAAGTCTATCATACAAGCCCTCAACATGTCTTCTAGGATCTGAATGGTCCGTTCGGACTGCCCGTCTGTCTCAGGATGATAAGATGTGCTGAACTTCAGACGGTCCCCAGACTCTCTTGAAGGCTCTCCCAGAAGCAAGATCTGAATCTTGTGTTCCTGTCTGACACGATACTAACAGGAACTCCATGCAGTCGAACAATCTCCCACATGTACTTATCTGCTAGAAGCTCCGTAGATTGTCCCACTCTGAAGGGTATGAAATGTGCTGACTTAGTGAGACAATCAACAATTACCCATATTGCATTGTTCCCCTTTGGACTATGTGGTAGAGTGGTGACAAAATCCATAGTAACATGCTCCCACTTCCATTCTGGTATTGGCAAAGGCTGTAGTAATCCAGCTGGTCTCTGGTGTTCAGCCTTCAATTGCTGACACACTAGACACTTCGCCACATATTGTGCGATTTTCCTCTTCATCGCATTCCACCAGAAATGTTGCTTCAGATCCTGATACATGTTAGTTCCTCCAGGGTGTATAGAGTAAGCTGAGCTGTGGGCCTCAGCTAAGATCTTCTGTCTAATCTCCCTTTGAGGCACACAAATTCTACCCCTGAAATAGAGTGCACCATCAGGATGTATGCAAACATCTGACCTCAGCCTTGCTTCCACTTGCTCTCTGAACTTCAGCAATCTGGGATTTTCTCTCTGAACTTCTCTGATCTCTTCCATCAATATTAGCTGGATCTGAAATGCGATCAACTGCACGGATTCACTGGCCCTCCGAATCACCATCAAATCTAGCCGCCTCATCTCCTTGAGTAACTTCTCTTGCTGAGTGAGCAACATAACCATGTTGGCTTCAGGTCTCTTGCTCAAGGCATCCGGCACAACATTAACCTTGCCAGGATGATACTGCAGATCTATATCATAATCTGTCATCAACTCAAGCCATCGCCTCTGCCTCATATTCAACTCCTTCTGAGTGAAAATATACTTCAGGCTCTTGTGAACAGTGTAAATTAACACTCGGTCACCAAGCAGGTAATGCCTCCATATCTTCAACGCAAAGATCACAGCTGCCAGCTCTAGATTATGCGTTGGGTAATTCTTCTCATGAGGTTTTAATTGCCTAGATGCATAAGCCACCACATGTCCATGCTGCATCAATACACATCTAAGTCCCTTCCTTGAAGCATCACTGTACACAACCATACCTCCTGTCCCTGAGGGTGTCTTCAAGATGGAGCCGAAATCAACTTGTTCTTCAACTCCTCAAAAGCAGACGCACACTCCTCAGTCAATATGTACTTCTCTCCCTTCCTGGTAAGCTTGGTCAAGGAGCTGCAATCTTTGAGAAGTCCTGCACGAACCTCCGATAATATCCAGCTAGTCCGATGAAGCTCCTGATCTCTGTCACGGACTTCGGAGTCAGCCAATCCTTCACCGCCTGAATCTTGCTGGGATCCACTGAGATTCCTTCCTTAGAAACAACATGGCCCAAGAATGCTATACTATCCAGCCAGAACTCACACTTGCTAAGTTTGGCATGAAGCTGCTCAAGTCGGAGAGCTTGTAGCACAACCCTCAGATGCTCCGCATGCTCCTCTTCATTCTTAGAATAGACCAAAATATCATCAATGAACACCAACACAAACTTATCTAAATAGGGTGAGAAGATTCTATTCATCAAGTCCATAAAGACTGCTAGGGCATTTATAACTCCAAAGGGCATAACTAAGAACTCGTAATGACCATAGCGAGTCCTAAATGCCGTCTTCTGGATGTCTTCCTTCTTCACATTCAACTGATGGTACCCCAACTGCAGATCTAACTTCGAGAACACTTGGGCCCCATGAAGTTGATCAAAGAGATCATCAATTCTCGGCAAAGGGTACTTGTTCTTAATGGTGACTTTGTTCAATTCTCTGTAATCAATGCACAATCTCTTGCCACCATCCTTCTTATTTGCCAACAACACTGGTGCTCCCCAAGGTGAAGTACTCGGTCTAATCAGACCCTTGCTCGAATACTCTAGCAGCTGCTCCTTCAATATAGCCAATTCAGTTGGCGCCATCCGGTATGGTGCTTTAGAGATGGGAGTCACTCCTGTAATAAGGTCAATAGAGAACTCCACAACTCCGTCAGGTGGAAGTCCTGATATCTCCTCAAATACATTCGGGAATTCATTCCACACTGACATCGTCTTCTTCTCTTCAGCAGTGGCACACTCCAGTTGATCTTCCTTCCTGAGAGGCTTGCGTTCTCCAAAGAACTGAAACTCCAGTTGGTGTGAAATCCTGAAGATCACCTTCTTGTTCCGACAGTCGATCATCGCATGATACTTGCTGAGCCAAGTCATGCCTAGGATCACATCGTACCCTCCAGTGTCCAGTACGAACATGTCGACTTCCAACTTCCTACCACATAACTCCACAGTGCACGCCTTGCAAATCTTGTTAGTAATGACTACCCCATTCCCGTTACTAATTTCCCATTGGTCACCCATACATACTAGGGGTATAGAATGCAAAGTAGTAAATCTACTGGATATGAAGCAATGTGATGCACCGGAGTCAAAGAGTGATAAGACTGGAACTGAGTGGACCAAGATTGTACCTGCCACTACTTCTCCAGATGCCTCAGCTTCCTCTGCTGTCAAATTATAGGCCTGGCCTCTCCCGCGGCCTACTCCGGTCCTGGGTCCCCTCTGAGCCTGACCCAGAGTCCGACGCTGGGGAGGAAGTGGAGCTCCTCTGCCTACTGGTCCTGGATTCCTCCTCATCAGTGGTGCTGAAAGTACTGGGGAGCTGCTCGAGCTGGAAGTACTGGTGGTGCCACTCGTGTTGGAAGTGCTGGTGGTGCTGGAGCTGCATTCCAGGTCTTCTTGAATGGACACTCTCCCACCGAGTGGTTGCCGGATCCGCATGCCAAACACAATCCATTGGCCATACGGCAGTTCCACTAATTGTGTCCAGGCTTCTGGAGTATCCACACACAAGTTGCTGAGAAGGACGCTGAAATGGCCGCTTTGAAAAACACCTAGAGGGGGGGTGAATAGGTGTAAGTGCTAATCTAGAATCTAAGTGCGCTAAATGCGGAAGCTTAAAAATAATTTGCAACACACTTAGTACAACACACAAGTGTAGCCGAATTCCCCGTGAAGGGCTCTGGACTAACTCCTCTTGATTCCCCTAAATATGGATTGAGGTGCTATATGAAGCTCTTGTGGTTAAGTACAAGTGAGGCACACACACAAGCAAGCCAAGCATATAATGGATATACAACAATATGAAAGATGCAAGGCAACACAAGCAAATAGATATGAATGATATGAAAGATGCTATGCAAATTAAAAGAGAGAGAGTTAGAGAGACAATGGATCAAACGCTAAGACAAGATATGTTTCGAGGTTCGAGCCCCTAGCTCTACATCCCCGCCTTCACCACCGTGAAGGATTTCCAATCCACTATCTCCCACCAAGGGAACCTCCACCAAGGAGGATTTGTTACAACACTAGGAGTACCAAACTCTTCTCTCAAACACCGCCTCACAACCGAGGGGTAGGCCCGTAGCCAAACAACCACAACACCTCTACCGAAGAGGGTTACAAACACCAACTCCACCTCTCACTAGAGGGAGCAAACAACAACCAACTCCACCTCTCACTAGAGGGAGTAAACAACAATCCTCAACCTCTACCGAAGAGGGAGCAACCCAATCAAAGCAAGGGTTTACAACTTGGTGGTATATCTCAACCACAAACAATCTCTCTTTTTTCACAAAACAAGATCCTAATAGATTAGGATAGAAGATAGGCTCAAGTATGGAAAACAAGTGTTTTGATCAAAGAAAAAACTCTTGGGAAAATACCAAATAGATATTGAATTGAAGAACAATAAACCAATTCCCAAAAACCTATTTTCTTTGAAAATAACAAAACACTTAAAAAACAAATAGATGAATCTTTTTGGCACTTAAACTCTTTTGAAAACTTCTTTTAAACACCAAGAATAGAGAGAAATTTTAGCTCATAAAAACTTAGCCAAAATCCCAAAGAAATGGGGTTTATATAGGCCAAAACAGAAACTAGCCGTTAGGCTAATCTGGCAGCCTGACAGGCTAGCGGTCGGCCGGCCGACCGACCGCCAACGGTCAGAAATATGACCGTTGGACCATCTCGGTCGACCGCGCGGCCGACCGCCCAGAAACAGAGCAGAACTCTCTTTACGGTCGACCATCCGGGTCGACCGCCCAGATACAGAGGCAAGGCTCTCTGGTCCGGTCGGCCGCCCGGCCGACCGGCCCACTGTGCTGCCAGACGTGCACAAGGCTGTGCACGTCGGTCGGCCGTACCGGCCGACCGGGCTAGTCTGTCAGCCACAGTCTGGGTCAAAACCTGGGTAAAAAATATTTTTAAAAATTCTTTTATCTCTTTTAAAATTACCATAAAAATTGTTTTATCATTTTACTTTGATAAACAAACTTGTGATAAAAATTTCAAGACATATATCAATATATTCAATCATTTTTGTGTCTTGCAAGTTTTATCAAAAACCAACACTTGTATTTTATCAAACTTGATTTTTCAACACATGAATAGGAAAGTCAAAATAAGTTTGTATAAGTCATGTAAGCATGTATGTATATTGAACACATCTAATATACATAAAAATCATTTAAACTTGTTTTAATCAACTATTCATGAAAGCAAAAAACCAAAACATGAAACGTGTGTGTGTATTGTGCACTTGAGCATATCAACTATACTAAGCTTTACAAATGGATCTAAAACACACTAAACTAAACTAGGATACCTAAGTCTTCTTGACGATCTTCAATCTTCAAGACGACTCTATCCCAAACGTGATCCACCGAGTGCAAAGGTATGATCTTTAAGCTTTGACACCGGAATCACCATGAAAAGCTTCTAAACTCCTTGTTGAAGCTATCACCAACTAATATCTTGCTAAAGGATCTGAAACTTAAGATCACAAGATTATTAGTAAACATAACTACATGAGTTAATCATCATCAAAACTAGAGTGGAAGGCCTCTGGGCCAACAATCTCCCCCTTTTTGATGATGACAAAACTCATGGAGTTATATATGCATGGATTAAAGTTAAGCTTCAAAGAAGCTCCCCCTTAACTCATGCATAAACAATAAACATAATAAATATGCAATGAAGGCTCTTAAACTTGAATGCATGATATGCATAAACAATAAAAAGGTTCTAGATACCAATGAGATGTTCAAAAACAAAACATGCTCTAGATACCAATTAAAATTAAACTAAATTAAACTTAATATATGCAAAACCATAAATATGCATATAAACTCAAAATCTTTCTCCCCCTTTTTGTCAATCATCAACAAAGGGGTAATCAATGAAAACAAAACAAAATTTTCTCACCCTTTTTAATACAAAGAATCAATCATCAATAAAGGGTTAAAGCAAAACCAAATCAATAAAATTTTCTCCCCCTTTTTGTCTAAAACAAAAACAAAACAATAGGGGTGACAATCAATTAAGATATCAATTGAAATATGTCAATTAAGCATCTTGATACCAATTGAAAGTAAACATACCAAAACAAAATTTTTAGATACCAATTTAAAACATAAACATTTTGATATCTAAAGAGAGTAATTTCCTTTTTAAGCCATATAAACAATTTTGATTGTGATATCATATGCTTAAAATAAACATCAAATTTCCAATCATAAAGTGTGGGAGTGAAAATCAAATACCAATTGAAATATGAAAGTCAAATTTTCTCCCCCTTTATGAAATACAAACTAAACAATGCGTAGGCTTGATACCAATTTAAAAGTAATCAATTGAAATAGGATAATCATTAAGGTTTTCAAGCTTAGCATAAACAAATATATATGTATGAAAATTAGATACCAATTGACATTGATACCATTAGAATTTGAACGCATACATACATAAAAAACATATGAGTATACAAAAGGATCAGAATTGATACCAATTGAAAGAGTTCAATGATACCAATTGAACAACAATAGTAAGCATGGTATAACTCATATCAAAACAAAGAATACGAACTAGTTAAAATGAAAAGTTTTGTTAACTAGTACGAAATCCTTCAAGCAAGAAATAAAACAAGATTATTTTCATAAACGTGAATTTCACAAAATAGTCAACACTCATAATCATTTAAGCATAAATATGACTCATGAAAACAAAACATGAGTAAATAAGAAATGTGAGTGTACAAATATAATGTGAAGAACATGATCATGAAAATATTCAATTAAGCTCAAAAAATTCCTTGAAACAAGAAAATCATCAAAACAAAACTATTTAATCTTCAAGGTATATGTATGTCCTATACAAGCTAAAGTATACATACATATCCAAACACAACGAGTCCACAATAGATATATGCATGAAGGCACGTGGCTCAAAAAGGATGTATATGTATAAGAATAGTTTGGACAAGATGGACATATACATGAAGTTTAAACATAAACACATGAAAACATGAAAAGCTAAATTTTCATTAAAACAAATTTCATTTCAAGTATATGTATGATTTGTCAACACAAGAAGTATACATACATATCCCTAAACACAATTGAGTCCATAATATGGATTTGCATGAAAAGCAAATGACTCAAAGGGTATTAATTGGTCACTAATGTTGCATATTTAATGTCACATTTCCATACTTATTTTAGAATAAAATCCTGCATTGTCCTAATTATTTGTTTAATTTATTTGCAGGCCCAATCCTTAAGGAGATGAAGAGAAATGAGCCCAAAAGCCCACCAGAATTCTGAATTAAATCAGAGTTAATTCGTACACATAAAATCAGGGAAAAATCAAGAGGTTGAACCGGTTGAGAAGAATCCTCTCAGAATCGATCGGTTAAAGCCAAGAATCCAAGGCCATTTCGTCAGAATCTAGAGCTCAAACGAAGAAACCAACAAAGGATAAAGTCAGAAGAAACTCCCGGGATGACCCACCAACAGGGTGTGGCCATCTGGCCACACCCTTGCCGCGGAAACGCGGCTTGGGCCGCGTTTCCGCGGCAATCTTGGGGAGTTAGGGGGAGCGTGAACTCCCCCGACCTCCCCGGGATCTTGGTTGTTGGGTTTTTGGCCTATAAAAAGGCATTTTCTGTGCTGAAAGTGAACGTGAATGCAGATTAGGATTTTAGACTAGTTTTTCCATTTCTTAGTTTAGGTTTTTGTTTTTCTTTTTCATGTAATTGTAATTTTCATTTATGTAAATAAGAGGAGATCAGAATTTCATCGAAGAACAAGAATGAAGCTAGAGCTGGAGTGACACCGGTGTAAGATGAATTTCTTTTCTTTGATTGTTATGAGATCGAATCGATGTTTTCTCTTTGTATGTAGTTTCTTTTAGTCTTCTTCTTCTTCTCTACTTTACTTTTCTTTTTGGTACAACTGTCTTCCAAGTGAGTCTAAAGCATCGAAAGAGCCTTGCCTTTGCGAGTGCCACCGATAGCTCATGACGATGGAATTGTGAGTCTCTCTGTATCATTCATGCTTGCGTATCTTGATGATGTAATGTGGAAGAGACCAAGATTCTACTCTTATGGGCTATGCGCTGATTGCCTCCAATTCAAGGTAACTTCGTAGCTAAGAACTCAAGGTAAGCTTTTGGTGAAAAGAAGGTAAGTTTTTATTTCTTTTCTTTCATTTCTGTAAATTAAATCACTTTCACCATATCTTCCAAATCATTTCTTTCCCGACTCCATTTGTACATAGTCGCTTCATTGTTTTCTGATTTCTCCACTTTCTATTCTACCACTTTCTTCTTAACTTTAACCTATAACTATTTTTCATTTTCATAACATAAAACAGAGAAGAACTTTCGCTTGTTTTCATAACGATTTCAATAAAGAACTGTAACGCTTCCATCGCAAACCCTCCTTGTGGATCACGACCCGCATAGCTACTTGCTATAGCGGAAGAATTGAGCACTTGCACATATTCTTTCTTAAGTTCTATAATCTCGTATTTTTTGTGCAGGTTTAGCCTCAATCAAATTTTGGCGCCGTTGCCGGGGAGGGTAACATGTTTTTTTATTGAAATCTAAATTTTTTTGAAAATTTTTTAGAACTAAACGAATTTTCTTCTCTGTTGCAGGTTACAGGGCAAGCAAAGCAGAAAATTATTATTGCAGTGACATACAAGTGGCCTTGGGCCTCTGCTCCAAAAAGTAGAGACCAAGGGCCCTCTGAATTGCCGCGTTTCCACGGCAAAAGCCGCGGCTCCGCGGCAAGGAAGAGTTGACTACTAACAGCTTTTTGCAGGGCTGCTTAGTGTAAAAAAAATTTTTAGTTTGCTGCAACTTTAATCTTTCTTATATGCCATAACATAAGCCTGCTAATCATCAACAGTAAAATATTTGTTGAAGATAAAAAATTGATTAGACATTTGCATTTTAGGCACGTGTCTTTTTAATTCCTTTATTTTTACTATTGAAGAGTGCTGGAGCAAGGTATGTTTGCATTGCATCTAGAATAGGACTATCTCTTGGTTGATTTATATCGCTTAGAGTGCATCTTATTTATCTTGTACACTTGCACAAAAGCTGATCTTAAGGGCACCACCCAATAATAAGATAAGGTGGGGATTTAATCACCCTTCCTTAGCCCAAAAATCAGAATCCAAGCACTCACTAACCCAAGCCTAACTTAAAATGAGTAGACGTTGGCCCTAGGGACATCTCGGACTCAATTAGGAGATTATCCTAAGGGGAAAAGGTGTTGGAACTTGACTCTTGCCAAATCAGTGTCTAGGAAAGGGATTAAGGGCCAAAAGCCCAAAGGTTGGTGGTTATTTAATTAAGGAACGTCTTTTGACGGAAAACCTCCCACCAACCTTGCCCTGACCTGGCTGATTAGCTTGTGGTCAAAGTCTACATTAAACCTCCTGTGGACAGTTTAACCAGTTAGGAGTCGTCTAGGTCTAGGTCTACCCTAACTTAGGTTAGAATTTTTTCTTTCTTGTTTGTTTATTTGTGTGTTTTTCTTTCTTTTTGTTTATATTCCATTGTGTGATATGGCCTATAATAATAATTTTTTCAACTATAATAATAATCCATATTATACATCAAACTCTTTTTCGGATATTACCAACCTGGCATATCATGACTTTAACCAACCTAGTGTGCCGGATTGGTCTTATCCGAATCCATATAACCCATGTCCCCCATCGTATGACTATAATTTCCATAACGATTTCAACTCTTCACAGAGTCAGTGGGGATTCACCTACCCCGAGTCCAATTTTCAACCACAGTGTCCTCCTTCTCCACCTAGTCCACACTATTTTCAAGAGTCATACTCAGTTCCACCAGTCCAAAATAGAAAACCATCAATTTTGGAACGGAGTATGCGTGAGTCCAAACAACAATCACAAAATCTGATGGACTCACAATTTCAATACCACTTCCAAAACAACTCTTCATCTTTCAACAAGACAATGAACCCATCAACTATGAAAAGATGCTAGAAGCCATGACTCATGCTCAAAATGCTAGAAATCGTGACATAGATATGATGGTCGAATCTCTACGTTCCCACCGTCCTGATGTCACTTACCATTCTGTTAGAGCCGAAGAGTCATGTTGTTTTGGAAATCAAAATTCTATTTCAGAACAACCATTTGAACTTGCCCAAACTCCAAATTTTGAAAAAGATATTGATAGTTTGGCTAGTTTTCCTTTTCTGAAATAGAACTTGAAAATGATTATGATCCTGAACCCCAACTTAGTGATTCTATTCTATTTCCTGATTCGATTATGACTCCGGTATCTTCACCTGACTTCAATCTTTTCCCGGAGTCAACATTGGATCCTGTACCAATTCATAAAGAAATTGAATCACCTATCTTTGAGGATCATGTTGAACTTGACCAACTTTACACTTTCGAAGATCCTATTGACAAATTGGCAAGTTCTCAATTTTTTGATATTGAACTCAATGAGATATGTGACCTAGATTCTCACATATGTGATCCAGTTCAACTTTCTGAATCAATTTTGACTCCCATTTTGTTACCAAACTTGAGTAATATTCTAGAGTCAGTTTTGATTCCTCCACCTATCATTCCTGAACTGGAATCACCCATATTAGGTCACATTCCATTATTGGAAAATACATGTGGACTTGAGTTTCAATTTCTTGACTTGGACCCACTTCCTGAACCTATTCCGACTCCTGAACCTTTACTTGACTTAAGTCAACTTCCTGAGTCGGTATTAGTTCCTATCCTTCCTGAGTCCAAGTCAACCGTTCTATCATTTCATACTCCATTCTGGGACGAGGTGGTTGACAAATTTGACTCCGAAATTTGTTATGAAATTTGGAAATTAGATGGGGTCACATACTTAATAAAAATCCTTCATGGACAAATCTTTTTAATGGGTTATATTAAAGATAGTGCTGGTGGGTTCCTCCGAGACCCAAGAAAAATTGATTGGGCCATGTTTCGTGGACCAATCAGACCACCACCGGAACCACCACCTTAAGGTAACAATTTTCCTTCCCTTTCTTCTTTTTCATGCATCTATGCATTAATTCATACATTGAGGACAATGCATGAGATAGGTGTGGGGGAGGGTCTAACATAACTTTCTTTTTCTTTAAAGTATAAAAAAAAAATTTACATTTTTTCTTTACTTTTAAAAACTTTTTGAAAAATAGAAACAATATTTTGACTTATTTTTGTAAGAAATTAAGTTAATTTTAAGGAATAGGAAAATTCAAATTAGGATTTCTTATACTTGGTCAAAATAAGATTATTTGTTTGATTTATAGAGTTAGGAAGATAATTTGTCAAAGTAATTTGGTCTTGAACTTTACCTTGATGAAATATGCACACTTCATACACTTACACACTTAGGGTTCAAAAACAAAGATTCTTATGCCTTATTAAAATATATATATATAAACAAATCTAATTATGATTAGCTAGGTGCTTTGGCCTAAGAAAGCCTTAGTATTTATGCAAAAGATAATTAGATGAGTTTGAAAAAAAAGAAAAAAGAAAAAAAAAGAGAAAAAAACAAGTCTAATTATTGATTAGCTAGGTGCTTTGGCCTAAGCAAGCCTTAGTATTTATGCGAAAGATGATTAGATAAGTTTGAAAAGAAAGATCCTCTGATTAAGCTGGGTATTTGTGCCTAATAAAGCATAAGTATTCACGCCTAAAAGGGGTACATCATATAATAAAATCCTTAGTTTTGTGGCCTGGTTTGCTCGAGTCTTAAGTCCTAGGGGTGTCTTCTCACCTGGTGCCCTAAGACCATCTGGTTTGGGAGTCATCGATTAAAGGCTCGTTACATGGGCAGATTAGAAAGCCTAAACTAAGGAATAATACCACTAAAAATATATATATATATATATACACAAATAAAATAAGGCATAAGAGTTAGAATTAATGAGCCCTTAGTCAAAATTTTCACAGTCACAAGGTGCATATGACTTAGGGTAAAGTAATAGACTAGATGAGAAGTACAATTTGACTCCTTACTTTGATTGATAACAAATTTTTGAATAGAGACTAAGTTTAGGAATGAAAAATTTGGCTTTCCTATAACTTATAGATTGCTTAGATCTTACAATCATATTTCAAATATTTTTCTCTTTCAAAATGCTTTTCGAAAATACTAACTCTTTATTTCTCTTTTTTTATGGATTTTGTGGGTGCAATCCGCTGAAAATCCTCACGAGACAAAACTCGTCCTCTAGGGGGAACCTAGAGGTTTAACGGCTTGTTGCACATGCTCAGTACAATCGCGCGACCTGCGAAAGTGGTCTAATAATCTCTAGTATAGTTAGTTGTTTAGCTCGAGGACGAGCAAAAGATAGGTATGGGAGTGTGATTGATCACTAATGTTGCATATTTAATGTCACATTTCCATACTTATTTTAGAATAAAAGCCTGCATTGTCCTAATTATTTGTTTAATTTATTTGCAGGCCCAATCCTTAAGGAGATGATGAGAAATGAACCCAAAAGCCCACCAGAATTCTGAATTAAATCAGAGTTAATTCGTACACATAAAATCAGGGAAAATTAAGAGGTTGAACCGGTTGAGAAGAATCCTCTCAAAATCGATCGGTTAAAGCCAAGAATCCAAGGCCATTTCGTCAGAATCTGGAGCTCAAACGAAGAAACCAACAAAGGATAAAGTCAGAAGAAACTCCCGGGATGACCCACCAACAGGGTGTGGCCATCTGGCCACACCCTTGCCGCGGAAACGCGGCTTGGGCCGCGTTTCCGCGGCAATCTTGGGGAGTTAGGGGGAGCGTGAACTCCCCCGACCTCCCCGGGATCTTGGTTGTTGGGTTTTTGGCCTATAAAAAGGCATTTTCTGTGCTGAAAGTGAACGTGAATGCAGATTAGGATTTTAGACTAGTTTTTCCATTTCTTAGTTTAGGTTTTTGTTTTTCTTTTTCATGTAATTGTAATTTTCATTTATGTAAATAAGAGGAGATCAGACTTTCATCGAAGAACAAGAATGTAGCTAGAGCTGGAGTGACACCGGTGTAAGATGAATTTCTTTTCTTTGATTGTTATGAGATCGAATCGATGTTTTCTCTTTGTATGTAGTTTCTTTTAGTCTTCTTCTTCTTCTCTACTTTACTTTTCTTTTTGGTACAACTGTCTTCCAAGTGAGTCTAAAGTATCGAAAGAGCCTTGCCTTTGCGAGTGCCACCGATAGCTCATGACGATGGAATTGTGAGTCTCTCTGTATCATTTCATGCTTGCGTATCTTGATGATGTAATATGGAAGAGACCAAGATTCTACTCTTATGGGCTATGCGCTGATTGCCTCCAATTCAAGTAACTTCGTAGCTAAGAACTCAAGGTAAGTTTTTGGTGAAAAGAAGGTAAGTTTTTATTTCTTTTCTTTCATTTCTGTAAATTAAATCACTTTCACCATATCTTCCAAATCATTTCTTTCCCGACTCCATTTGTACATAGTCGCTTCATTGTTTTCTGATTTCTCCACTTTCTATTCTACCACTTTCTTCTTAACTTTAACCTATAACTATTTTTCATTTTCATAACATAAAACAGAGAAGAACTTTCGCTTGTTTTCATAACGATTTCAATAAAGAACTGTAACGCTTCCATCGTAAACCCTCCTTGTGGATCACGACCCGCATAGCCACTTGCTATAGCGGAAGAATTGAGCACTTGCACATATTCTTTCTTAAGTTCTATAATCTCGTATTTTTTGTGCAGGTTTAGCCTCAATCAGGTATACATGTATATCTTAAAGTTGGCAAAGTAAACATATACATGAAATGAAAACTCATACTTATAAAACAAATTCAAAAATGGGAATACAAGTTTAAAATGCATGAATCATCAAAACTAGACTATACTAGCACATCTAATGGGTTCAAATAAGCATTCAAGCACAAATATATATAGATTTATTTGTGGCCCACTATATGCACAAATATATACCTAGTCTTGATGAAAACTAACATTTAAACATATATTCAAAGTATGAAGCATCAAAAACAAGATAAAATCATCATGATAAAACTAAACATGATTTCTATGTAAATTCACATGTTATTAGATTCATGATGTACATGATAGCTAAACTATGGTGAGAACACAAAATAATATTTCATATTAAACATGGGTATCTCAAATACTATACATGTATGTCAATGGTCTAATAAACATGGTATTTACATGATAATCACTAAACGATAAAACATGCTATAAATGATAAACATGAAAAGCATGCGAAACATAATTAGGAGTTAGAGACCGTTACCAAAACCTATGAGGCAACTCTCCATGACTCCAAAACATGGTGGTCTTCCACCAAACCTTTCCTTGAAAGTGATCCATCCAATTGATTTCCATGAAGCTCGGAACGCATCCACTCCAAGGTACCGCTACTCTCACGTCATGTGAGAGCCCACACCTACATCATACATAAGAGGGGTGGTCTTTGGTACCCATATCTTATTGGGTCCATGAGGGTTAGTACCTTCTCTAACCCAAACAAATTTATTTGCTAAATTTGAAACATGTATTCTATCATAACAAAATTTAGCAAGGTGGCCCTTACGTCCACAATGTGTACAAGTGTACACATGAGCATACATGGTGTGATGGTGTTCGTAAGGAGCATGTGTATGCCGTGGAGGGTGTGCATGAAAAGATGAAACTTGTTTCTTTCGAAATAAAGATTCCAATCGTGTATGGCCCACAACACATTGGCTCAAAGTGGAGCCCAAACAATCTACATTCTTCTTAAGCATGGATATATCATTATCAATCAAGGAAGAAGTGTGGTATGCAATAGGTGAAGTGTGTGATACTACCCTAGCATGGCAAACATGTGCATCAATCTTATTTTGCAAACAATCATTTTTCTTTAAACAAACATTTAAATCATTAGAAATAGAAATTATTTTGTTTTTCAAAGCAACATTCTCTTTTAAAACAAAATCAACTTTTGAAGACAAGTTTTTATTTTTCTTCAAAACATTATTACAATCATTTTTGTTTTTCAAAAATTCATTTTCTTTAAGTGCAAGTACAAGTTGAGATTTCAATGAATCCCTATCATTAGAAATCTCCACTTTCTCTTGCAAAACCATGTTAAGCTTAGAAGACAAATTCTCTTTTTCTTTATTTAAAGCACAAGTCTTCTTTTTCAAAAGGTTGTATTTTTCCAATAATTTTTCACACACAATTGATAGTTCTTCATTCAAAGCATGGGCATCAACATAATCATTTGAAGAACTAGCACAAACATCACTATCTAGTTGAGATTCCGAAAGTACCTCAAGGGAGTCATTCCCTTGGACCATCAAGCATTGTGACTCGGATTCTCCACTAGACTCCTCTGGTTGAATTTGCAATTGAAGCTTGGAGGTGGTGGTTGTTGTCAACTTGTTCCACACTACAAAAGCGGAATCAAGATTAGAAACAAGCATAAGATAATCTTTTGAAAGCGTGCTTCTAATAGCCTCAAGGGCTTGTGCATTGGCCCCTATATGCTTGCGGTCACCAAGATAACATCTCTTGGTAGCGGCAAGGAAAACATGCAAACCTAGGGTCTTTAGGTACATGGACATCCTATACTTACAAACAACAATGTTGGAAGGGTCAAAGCTAGGTGGGGTCATGAAGTCCATGGTAAACTATATGAGTGTGCGAGCAAGCAAATGCAAACAATAGATTAGCAAACAAAAGATCTCACTCCTAAGATGTTAAACCTAAATATCAGGAGCGTAGGCTCTGATATCAATTGAAAAACACCTAGAGGGGGGGTGAATAGGTGCAAGTGCTAATCTAGAATCTAAGTGCGCTAAATGCGGAAGCTTAAAACTAATTTGCAACACACTTAGTACAACACACAAGTGTAGCCGAATTCCCCATGAAGGGCTCTGGACTAACTCCTCTTGATTCCCCTAAATATGGGATGAGGTGCTATATGAAGCTCTTGTGGTTAAGTACAAGTGAGGCACACACACAAGCAAGCCAAGCATATAATGGATATACAACAATATGAAAGATGCAAGGCAACACAAGCAAATAGATATGAATGATATGAAAGATGCTATGCACAATTAAAAGAGAGAGAGAGAGAGTTAGAGAGACAATGGATCAAACGCTAAGACAAGATATGTTTCGAGGTTCGAGCCCCTAGCTCTACATCCCCGCCTTCACCACCGTGAAGGATTCCAATCCACTATCTCCCACCGAGGGAACCTCAACCGAGGAGGATTTGTTACAACACTAGGAGTACCAAACTCCTCTCTCAAACACCGCCTCACAACCGAGGGGTAGGCCCGTAGCCAAACAACCACAACACCTCTACCGAAGAGGGTTACAAACACCAACTCCACCTCTCACTAGAGGGAGTAAACAACAACCAACTCCACCTCTCACTAGAGGGAGTAAACAACAATCCTCAACCTCTATCGAAGAGGGAGCAACCCAATCAAAGCAAGGGTTTACAACTTGGTGGTATATCTCAACCACAAACAATCTCTCTTTTTTCACAAAACAAGATCCTAATAGATTAGGATAGAAGATAGGCTCAAGTGTGGAAAACAAGTGTTTTGATCAAAGAAAAAACTCTTGGGAAAATACCAAATAGATATTGAATTGAAGAACAATAAACCAATTCCCAAAAACCTATTTTCTTTGAAAATAACAAAACACTTAAAAAACAAATAGATGAATCATTTTGGCACTTAAACTCTTTTGAAAACTTCTTCTAAACACCAAGAATAGAGAGAAATTTTAGCTCATAAAAACTTAGCCAAAATCCTAAAGAAATGGGGTTTATATAGGCCAAAACAGAAACTAGCCGTTAGGCTGATCTGGCAGCCTGACAGGCTAGCGGTCGGCCGGCCGGCCGACCGCCAACGGTCAGAAATATGACCATTGGGCCATCTCGGTCGACCGCGCGGCCGACCGCCCAGAAATAGAGAGCAGAACTCTCTTTACGGTCGACCATCCGGGTCGACCGCCCAGATACAGAGAGCAGCTCTCTGGTTCGGTCGGCCGCCCGACCGACCGGCCCACTGTACTGCCAGACGTGCACAAGACTGTGCACGTCGGTCGGCCGTACCGGCCGACCGGGCTAGTCTGTCAGCCACAGTCTGGGTCAAAACCTGGGTAAAAAATATTTTTGAAAATTCTTTTATCTCTTTTAAAATTACCATAAAAATTGTTTTATCATTTTACTTTGATAAACAAACTTGTGATAAAAATTTCAAGACATATATCAACATATTCAATCATTTTTGTGTCTTGCAAGTTTTATCAAAAACCAACACTTGTATTTTATCAAACTTGATTTTTCAACACATGAATAGGAAAGTCAAAATAAGTTTGTATAAGTCATGTAAGCATGTATGTATATTGAACACATCTAATATACATAAAAATCATTTAAACTTGTTTTGATCAACTATTCATGAAAACCAAAAACCAAAACATGAAACGTGTGTGTATAGTGCACTTGAGCATATCAACTATACTAAGCTTTACAAATGGATCTAAAACACACTAAACTAAACTAGGATACCTAAGTCTTCTTGACGATCTTCAATCTTCAAGACGACTCTATCCCAAACGTAATCCACCGAGTGCAAAGGTATGATCTTTAAGCTTTGGCACCAGAATCACCATGAAAAGCTTCTAAACTCCTTGTTGAAGCTAATCACCAACTAATATCTTGCTAAAGGATCTGAAACTTAAAATTACAAGATTATTAGTAAACATAACTACATGAGTTAATCATCATCAAAACTAGAGTGGAAGGCCTCTGGGCCAACACGCTTGGCTATTGGGGCACCAAAAGATCTGACTGGATTCCCTCTATGTACCTACTGGAACTGGCATTTCATAGGTTTATGCTGCAGCTCAACTCTCTCTTCTTCTCCAATCCCTGCTCCACATCACGGGCAATAGAAAGAACTTAG
This sequence comes from Agave tequilana, assembly GCA_038442645.1. NCBI lineage: Eukaryota > Viridiplantae > Streptophyta > Magnoliopsida > Asparagales > Asparagaceae > Agave > Agave tequilana. The sequence goes on along the minus strand of JAVJIF010006623.1, from coordinate 72,385 downwards.
GAGTATGTCTTCAGCTGGTGGGGTATAAGCAACATCTGAATATCCACCCTCAATCCTTGCTGAAATCTGCTAGCTTTCTTCTCCTCGTCGGCCACCATATACGGTGCAAACCGACTAAGTCTCAGAAATTCAGCAGCATACTCATCTACCGATCGATTCCACTGCTGCAGCTTGATAAACTGCTCCTCCATCTCCTTCTGAGCAGTTGTAGGGAAAAACCTCTCATAGAAGCCCTTCGAGAATTGGTCCCAAGAGATGGGCTTCTCCAGTCTCGCCTCTTCGGCTAGCCACCAGGTCCTCGCCACATCTTTCAGCTGGATCTTGGATACTTCTACCTGGTTCTCACCAGGGATTCTAGCCGCCTTCAGGAGATCAGTCATGTCGATCAACCACTGCTCTGCATCCAAGGGCTTCTCCGTGCCTGAAAATTCTGCCGGCTGTAACCTCCTAAAATCCGATATAGTGCCCGGCCTCGGCTCCCGGGGTACAGTTAGCAATCCTTGTCTCAAGAGCTCTGTCTGCTGCTGCTGGCTATTCATCATCCCCTGGAGTATCCTCATCATGTCGTTCTCCCCGTAAGGACCTTCTCGGGAAGTGCCTGGACCATTCTGTATCCCCCGTCTCTCCATATTCGAGCTGACTGAAAAGGTGATGAAATAAGGAACTGCATAAGATTTCGAAAATCAAGGGATGGATTTCAAGGAAAGAATAGATAACTTTATACTTGTGATTGGAATGTATAACAAAAACTCGTGTGACTCAGCCGCAAATTAACCTAATATTAATTTGCAGACTGGTTGTATTGAAGGTGTGAGAGCTTAGGCTCTGATACTGACCTGTGGCGCCCCGATTCCGGCTGGTACGGGGACGCCACTGCGACGTACATACGCAGGGCAATGGTACCATCACGTATGTACGCTAAACATCAATACAACACAATACATGAATCAGAGTGCAGAAATACGTGGTATTATACAATCTAACACAAAATAGTACAAGTACTTAGTCATCACAAATAGTGACATAATATTACATCAATATTATATCACTAGATAGTACAAAAGTAGACTATACAGGGTACAAAAGATAATAACTCACGAGCTGAAAAGAGAATCTCGCGAGCGGGGAAAGACAGGACGAAGCTACGGCTGATCCGCCTGCTCCTCGAAGTAGGCCTGATCCTCAGCTGATGGGTCTACCTCGGTCCAAGCTGTTAAATCTGGACATGCAAATCTAGGGTTGTTAGTAGGCAACCCAGCGAGTGCAAGAAAAACCCAAATGGTAAGTACAAATAATAGCAAGTGCATAATGTTAAGTATAATGTACCCAAATCAATAAGCATGGAATGACCACAATAAATAGTGAAATATGGAAGTAACATTAGAATTTGTATGGCATGAAATAAAAGCAAGTGTCGCAGGTCAAATGTCATGTAATCAAATTAGCAAGCATGGAGTAACTACAATAAATAGTAAGTATGAACATGATAATAAAATTTATGAAGTCAATTATCAAGTTATTATTAAGACTCGTTCAATTTGTATGTTTCGGTATATGACTGGTGCCATATACTTCCGCATACAAGCTGAGCGAGGCTGGTTATTGAAAATTGATGGGGAACGACGAACCATGTTTAGAATAGGTCCTGTGCATGCCCGGGACAATGGTCCAGGAGTATCCGGTACTGAGCCGGAATGTACCGCTAGGCACCGGGACTTACTATATGCCTGAAGGTCTTAGTATACGCCCGAACAGGAATAGAGTGTCACCGTTCCCCACGGGATATACCCAGGGGATTATAGCACACCCGGCAGGCAGGCAAGGGGGTAGGGGTGGCAGTACACCCCTCGAAAACGCCTGGTGGCCTCCAGGTCGAATCCAACAGGAATAGTTGTACAACATATGTATGGCCACCATAAACACAGAAGCTATATCGATAACCATCAATTTCCCCATCCCGGTGTAAGTTGTTTAAATATAACAGAGTCTCAAATAATAATGTCCACAGGGTATTCACAATATCAATGGTTATCCTATTACAGGGGTCAAAAGGAGTATAATATCAGGAGTAATGTCAGGAGCCTCCCTATTTCAGGGGTTCAAGTATACAGCAGTTCAGGAGTACAGGAGTTCAGGAGTACCAAGTATCTGGTAATAATATAATAGTCATGCCAAGTCCCCGTAACAGTGATAGTCATGAATATGTCATATAATACAAGCATCATGGGTGGTAGTATCCGGTCAAGAGTCATGATGTCAGGTCCAGGTATTTGTACCACATGAAAGCATATCATATACCGTGTGTCAGGTGCAGGTGTCAAGTATGACATATCAAGTACTGGGTCTATATATCGAGTGCCAGTATTTATACCGAGTGCCGGAGTCATAAGTAAGATATCAAGTGTAACATGCCAAGTGTCGGTGTAAATACTGAGTACTGGTGTAAATACCGAGTGCCGGTGTCATAAATCATATATCAAGTGTAACTTGCCAGGTGCCGGTGTAAATACCATGTGTTGGTATCATAAATCGTATATCAAGTATAACATGTCTAGGGTCGGTGTTAGATGTCACGTGTCAAGCATAACATGTCCATGGTCGGTAAATACCGTGTACAACATCATATATTAACTCGCATAGCATGATATCATGTATTAAAACTACGGTAAAAAGTGTTAGGCATGCTAAAATTATCCACATATCAATTCCATGTTATAAATACAAGGGCGTTTATTTTTAAGTGTATTAAGAAGCACTCGCCTGAAACCGGGGTGAAATACCGGTTAAAAGTCTAGAAATTCGGCGATCCGCACGAGAAATCCACTAGTCCATAGTTGTATATTAAAATATATATTTATAAATATTTATATAAATATTAGAGAGGGAATGAGAGAGGAGAGAGAGAGAAGAGAGAGTTGTAGGAAGGGGAGAGAGAGAAAGAGAGAGAAAATATGGTGTATTAAGAAATGAATTAGGATTTAAAGGAGAGGGGTATTGGGTGTAAATATAGGGAGTTAATTTGAGGGAATGGTGGGGGGTATTTTAGGAAAGGTGAGAAAAGTTGGTTTTATTTAGGGAAGAAAGAGAAAGAAATGAAAAGAAAGAGGAAAGAAAGAAAAGAAGAAAGAAAGAAAGAAAAAGGAAAAAGGAGGGAGGGGGTGGTCGGCCGGCGGCCGGCTGGTCGCCGCCGGCGGCCCAGGGGCGGCGGCGTGCCACCGGAGGTGGTGGGGGCAGCGCGCGCCCTAGGGGGGGAGTGGAAGTTGGGGGTTGTTTTGTTGTTGTGGTTGTTGTTTTGGTGGTGGTGGTAGATGGTGGTGGTGGTGGTGATTGGTGGTGATGGGGAGTTAGAGGAGGAGGATGAGGTGGTGATGGGGTGGTTGGAGTGGTGGAATTGGTGGTGGTGGTGGTGGTGAATTTTGGAGGAGAAAGGGTGTGATGGAGGTGGGTTTTGGTGAAATTGGAGGTGGTGGGAGGTTGTTGGAGGTTGAAGGAAGTGGTGGTGTGAAGAGAGGTGTTGGGGAGTTGGTTGGCCGGCCTAGGAGTGGCCGGCGGCGGTGGTGGTGAAGGTGGAGGCAGCGGCCATGGTGGGTGAGTGAGTTGGTTTTGGTTGAAGTGTTGGAGTTAAAATGAAATTGAATTGGAAGGATGAGAAGGAGAAGGAAAGTGAAGTGTTTTTAATAGAGAAGGGAGAGGATTTGTGATGATGAAAAGAGATGGAGGGGGGATGGCCTCCTGTTGAATTTGCAACTGCTGCTGCTATTGTAGTGCAGGGCAGCAGGAAGGTTGCAGGGGATGGGGGTGGGGGAAGTCAAAGGGAAGAGAAGAAAAGAAAGAAAAAGAAAGGAAATTAAGGAAAAGGAAAAAAAAGAAAAGAAAAAAATAGTATAAAATATTTATTATTAAATAATTTATTTATTATAATTTCTAAAAGTACAAGATAGAGGAGTAGAGAACAAAAAAGTACGAAAAGATAAGACCGGTAATAATATTATTATTTTAATAAAGCGAAAATTTGACTGTTTCAGAATCGTTTAGAAAAATTCTTAAAAATAGAAAATATTATTCTAAGATGTTTGGTGAAATTATATTCAAGAAATTCAATGTAGTTTTCAAATTAAAAATCTTGGAATCTTCTAGCGATACTGGTGGACACCAGAATCAGTCAAATTTTGATAAATTTAGAAAAATCCCAAAAAATGTTTTTAGATAGAAAATGAAATTCTAAGATGTACTGTGAAAGCCATTTTTAAAAATTCAATCCTATTTAAAAATCTGGGAATCAGTCAGCGATGCCGACCGACACCGGTTTTGGAGATTTTGCAGAAAAATTTCGGAAAATTTCAGAAAATCATGAAAAATCTAAAATATTAGAAAACAGTCTCTGAAACTGAAATCGGATAAATCGGACTATCAGAAAGTCAAATCAGGCTACTGGCTGGTATCGGGTTCCCGGTCCGGGTCAGGGCTTACTTTAGGCCTGAGATTCCAGATCTGATACTCAATATTATAAGCAATCACATCCCATGAACACATACAAGAAAAAAATTGAACAATATGGTTGAAAAAATTTTGGGACACGTATCAGGGTACGTATCCCGGGTAAGGGGTGCTACAGTATAGTTGGTGGATCCTGGGTATACAGCCAACAAATGAGAAGTCATAGTCAAATTTATCTGCAACAATTGAATTTTTCAGTTGTGTGCATTCATAGGCATTCATGCACAAAGTCATCGTCTCCCCCTAGTTTGGCATACTATGGTATTTTCACATTTCTTGAATTTCCACATGTACTATGAGTCTATGACTTGGCAACAAGTATTTTCATTTGGCATTAATAAAACTAGTTTATATTTTTTTATCCCACAGAAAAGAAAAGAATCTCTTTGCAAACTAAGAATTCCTGATTGATCTCCACCTAGGTACTCACAAGAAAATAAAGTTTTCTAAACTATGAAAATCAAACATAAGAACAATTTAATCTCTTATATAAAATAGTATATACTTCGTAAATCACCGAAACCGTTTTGAAAAGTTTTGGGTATTTCGTACCACCCATAAACTACAGTATCAAACCACCTGGCTCTATACAAAAAATAGATAATTATACATAAACTACCATTAAAATACAAGTACATAAATTTTTCATGTATGAGCTGTTATGTTTACCATGTATAGTTAGATACACTTATTTCAGTTTTTTGTGGTAATAGGAAAGTAATTACACTTGAAATTTATATAAAGAATTAGTGAATCTTTTAATAAATAGCCCAGATATGGAAATCTGCCTAGATATGCAGCTTAAGACCTTCCTCTATGTAAACACCATTCCTATCTTATCATTGTGCACAAAGCATAAGGGAGTTGCAACACTCACAAGAGGTAAATTCCATGAAATAACAGAGTTCTGCATATTAATTTATCCAATTATTGCTAACTCAAGTTTCTCATCTTTTCCATTGCCAACAGGTGAAAATGGGATCTAAAAACTCTATAATGATCGTTGGAATCCTTATCCTTCTCTCAGTTTTCTTGAACCCTGTTCGGCCCATTGGTTAGTATGATTGTTATATTAATGTTGTTTGATCATCAAGAATTATCTTCTTAGTGCTATTTGATTTTTTTTTTTATATGGATTTATTGTTGCTAGGTGCCTACTCTCCAACACAAGAGTGTTCCTTCTATTCTGACGAATGCAAGACTGATGCAGACTGCGCAGAGCCATGCAATCGCAACATTCCCTGCGTCGCGCATTGTATTGCGAACCCTGGCAGCAACTTCAATATTTGTTGCTGTAATGTTAAGTAATACGGAATTAATTAGATGTGGAAGAATTTGAAGGGTAGGATATTTTTATCAGTATTAAAGTTACCTGCTGGCTTCATGGATTAATCCCTTGATTTGAATAAGAAGGATTAAGTGATACATCCATTTGTCATTTTCAGCTTAATTGCTCTTCTTCAAGTATTGTTTTTTTGTTCTCTCTCTCTCTCTGTGTCTGAAAAATTGTATCAAGGATTCAAGGTGTCATTTGTTAGTGAGGTGACAATTGCCCGATATTGAAAATAGTATGAGTTTCTTTGTGCTAGGTCAGTTCATATATAGCTAGCGAAATCCTTTTCTGCCAATAATGTCTCTGATGCCTCTACAGTCTACATTGTTATTTTGAGCTAGCTAGGTTAGTAGTTCATAGTTCCAAAAAAGATTTTTTAGAAAGCTAATATTTTAAGCATTTTCTAAATTAGACACAAATCAAAATAATTTTGTTGAATATCTGCACCAGCAAATTACATTTGACATATATGTATAGTGTTTTTACATCCAACTCTTAAGGAATTGTTTATAACATAATTAATTAGTTACTTGATTAATTAATCACCAATAAGGAGCTAGCATTCCAGACTAGTATCTCGCTTATATATGATGAGCTTTCTATAACCTTTGGGTGCCTCCAGCGCATCATATTCCAAGAACTCTCTTCCCTCCCTTGATAATATTTTATGCATATTCCTCATGTGACACCCTACACCCATCAAGAAAATGTGTTTTGTAAGAAAAAAGTAAAAAATGTTGGATTTTTTTTTTTGTTTTGTTTCTTTGAAACATAGGCCGTAGCCCGACCTGAACAAGAGAGGTTGCAAATAGTACTAACATCATGCTTGTAATTCCCATATTTTCTGCCACATGATTTTATTAATGGGGAAAGTATTTTGGAAAATAATTGGTAACATGAATTGCTAATAAGAAAGCCATTAAAGAGAAATTAGCACATATAAGAAATGTGCATATCGCGTACCAAGTTAAATCTCCAAATACGATATACACATGCATCTACAGTTAAGGCGGGATATACTTTGTTGTTCTGGGGAGTTTATCATGCTTCATGCTTCCTATTCAGCTAGGAGATAGGAGACAGACAGTGTATTAAACTAGTGGCAAGCAAGATATATTATTATTAATAATAATAGTAGTAGTAATAATCATAAATATAATAATTAGTTGTACAAACTCAGTTTACAGATTCATGAGATTAGTACATCGAGTGGATAATCCAAATACGGAAACCCTCATAGATATACCATATACCTCATGTCACCATCACCTGAGTGTAAGAAAACAAAATAAAAATCGATAAAACCTGATAAAACCAGTAAAACACAAAACTGCATAAAATTTGATAAAATACCAATGATTGCAAAATTCGATAAATGCAGTCCTATTATTTTATTATTATTATTATTGGGACTCATCTGGTTTATATGTTTCGGTATGCATCCCATTCCACATACCTCCATATACAAATTAGATAGCAAGTTATTGAAAACTGATGGAGTTCGATAAATCATATTTAGAATGGGTACCTTACTTGCCCGGGATAATGACGGCGGATTTTGCAGTACTGAGCCGGAACGTACCGCTAGGCACCAGGACTTATGTATATTAGAGAGTAAGTCATTTAATTATTATACATTATTATAACATAAGTACAGGAAGTATAGAGGCACAGGGATACAGAGGTTCAGGAGTACAAGAATACAAGAGATACAGGAGTACAAGATCACTGTGTGTGTGTGTGTCTGTGTGTGTATGTATGTGTATATGTGTGTGTAGACACACATATACATACATACACACATATAAACACACACACACACACACACACACACACACACACACACACACATATATACACACACACACACACACATATATATGCATTTATATACACATATATACACATATACATACATATACACACACACACACACACACACACACACACACACACACATAACATGATAACATGTGTTAAGTAGTTAACCGGTTAGGTGTTACAGTGTCGGGTGAAGTGTTATAATATCTGGTGAAGTGCACAGTCCAACCTAAATGCAAGATACAATTACATACAAGATCACAATATCATGTGTCAGGTAATTAGCAGGTCATGTGCCATGATACAGGAAAATAATAAAATTAAATATTTCAAACTCTTCACAACTATTATAATAATAAATTAACACCCTTATAATTATAGTAATATTAATTATTTACGACCAAGCAAATAACCAAGCGGAGCTAAGTAAGGTTGGGGTGAAGTTAGCGTACAACGCTAGACGCCATCACGCTCGGTGTGGCTATGCTCGCGGCACAGCTAAACGCACAGGCGAAGTGAGTGTATGAACGCTATGCTACCGCGCGTGGCAAAGCCACGCTCACGGTGTAACTATGTCGAACGGGGTTAGCAGTAAAGTAATGAGTGCTAGGTTTGCTTACCAGGCAAAGCACACAAAGCTCGGAGGCTGTAGAGAGAAGCCCGAAGGTTTTAGAAAAACCCAGAGGGTTTAAGTTCGAAGACTGTAATATAACCCAAAGGCTGAGCTCGAAGGCTGAGGTACCTGTACAAGCGTTAGTATAATCACATGCACACATACAAGCAGTCGCCCACAATACAAGTATACACCAATACAGATACAAAACACATGCCTACAGAGATACAAGATCAGCCCACAGAATACAGGCACCGCTACACAGTTACAAGCATTCACCACACAGAATACAAGTACAATCTCAGTACAATTACAACAACCACAAAAATTCAAGTACACAAATCCCAGAAATATAATATTTACTTGATTGATCATCAATAATGCATATTTTCATTCACCTTTCTATACTTCATTTTTATAAAGTATTACTATTTAATTCATTTATTGTTTAGTAATTTGATTGCCTCTATGATCCAAGAAAGTCCAAGAGAAAGCCGAAGAAGCCAAAAGCTCATAAGAAATATGAAAATTAAGATTAATTAAGGAAGATACAGGAAGCATCTTTTCTATCTCATTTAAATTTAGATTTTAATTAATTTAATTTAAAATCTAAAGAAGGAGAAAGATAGAAAAAGATGAATTCTCATCCTAATAAAAGATAGATGTGGACTTCTATTTGAATATGATGGCTTGCACTACAAGATGAAGATAAAGGGGAGAAAATCTAAATTTGATTCGGATTTAGAAATAGCTTGGTCTCCAAGTTATCTAAAGAGATCGTCATATTTAAAATTCAGAGCCCAAATTCAAGATCTGAGGATAGATTTTCAGTTGGATGGACCAGAGGAGGCCACGCACAAAAGCGCGTGGCTATGAGCCACGCTTTTGCCGTGGAAACGCGGTGAAAATTGCGTTTCCGCGACCGTGTTGAAGCCATTGGTACCGCGTTTTGGTGAAGGAGTTGTACTAGGATTCTACATCTCAAATCCCCCATAAAAATCCCTGCAGAGTAACAGAGGAGGGGCAGATCTCAGAAGCTCAAGCTTAGAATTTTCTTAAGAACCTCTTTCTTTTCGAATTTTCTTGTATTGTTTTGTTTGGAGAAGAAGATTGTTGAAGAAACAGAAGAGCTTTGTAATTAGCCGATGACATCCAATAAAATAAGATTCTTTATTTTTTTACTCCTCTTGTTTTTCAATTTAATTTAGTTTTTATTGCTTTAACTTATTTGCTTTTCTTCTTTTAATTTTGATGCAACTTTTCTCATTCATAATAAATATTGAAAATAAAAATAAAAATATGAGTAACTAATTAGACTTATAGTTTGCTAATCTCTTGATCAACTTAAGTTTAGTTTAAAAGATGAACTGATTAAAATCTATGCTTGTTAGAAACCCTAGGATTAAATTGATGTTCTTGAAAATGAATAAATAATTAGGTTTAACTAATTTAGTGTTGCACTTTAATGGTTACTCGTAGTTTATATTTAAATACTTTGATAGCATCATGTTAAGTTTAAAAAAGACTTTTCTTATGCTATACTTAGAAATTAGGATGAACTAAAGTTTAATTTTAATTAGCGCACACTAATTAGGATTTACAATATTTTTACTCATCTTACTTGATTCTCAATTAAAACGCTAGGGTGGGTAATTTTTTTGTAGATTCAATATGATATTCACTCTTTTTAGACTAATACTTGGTTGTGATAAATGATTAGTGAACTATAATTCTTTTACTTAATTAAATATCTTTTTTACGATTAATATCTCTTTTTCCAAGCTAAATGTTATAGAAATTATTCCGAAAAGCTTCTATCGCATCCTTCCCTGTGGATCGACCCATCTAGCCCTCACTACACGGTTACACTGAGAAGAGACTAAGAATTTTCTGACTTTAACTGTTTCTTTATTTCAATTCAAAAATTTCTCTCTCAATCAAAATTTTGGCGCCATTGCCGGGGAGGGAATGGTATGATATTCTCTAAAACTAATTATTTATTTTTTCTTCTTTTTCTGTTCCTGTTTGTAGGATCTGCTAACAGAAAAATTTATTATAGCTCAGAAAAATTAGCAAATATGTGCCTCTGCCCTAGAAGGCAGAGCCAAAGGCAACACTAAACAACCGCATTTTCGCGGCTATTGCTGCGTATTCGCGCCGAAGTAGCTTAATTGTGTTTCAAATTTTGCAGGTCTGCTGCAAATTGCAAGTACTATTTTTTGCAGTTGATAATTTTTCTCTGTGATCACCCTACATACTGCTAATTAATTAACAATAACCTATTAGTTGACTAATTAAAAATATTTAGACTCTTGCATCATAGGCACGTGTCTATTTAAATTTCTTAATTTTTGTTGAAGAGTGTTAGTGACAAGGTACGTTCACATTGCATATAGACTAGGAAGCACCCTTGGCTGATTTACTACTTTTGAGTGAATTCTTGTCTATTGTTTTACACGTGCACTAAATCACTTTAAGGGAAAAACTCTTAAATAATATAAGGTGGGGACCTCATTGCCCTTCCTTGGCCCACAAATCATCTTCATTGTACTTACAATTCTAACCTAAACAAAAATTGACTAGGCGTTGGTCTTAGGTTAACTCGGGCTCATTAAGAGATTGACTGAAGGAGGAAGTTGTGCGAAATTAACTCTTACTAAATCAGTGTCAAGGCAGGGGATTAAGGGGCGAAACCCTGAAGATTGGTGATTTGGCATAATTAGGCCCGTCTTTGACGGATACATTCCACCGATCGCGCCACTACCTGGCCGATTAACTTGCGATTAAGGTTGATAATATACCTCCTAAAGACAGTCTAAAGTTAGGAGTCATCTAGGTCTATGGTCTACCTTAACTTAGGCTAGATTTTTTTTTATTTATTTGTTTGCTTGTTTTTATTTTTTGTTTTTGACATCTTGGTAATATGGATTATAATTAAAATTATTCAAATGCAAATAGTGATCCATTTTCACCCCGACTTCTTTTGACTCGGATATTACTGACTCGGCATATCATAACTTTAACCAACCTAATATGCTGGATTGGTCTTATCGGAATCAATATATGCCCCAGTCCCAATGCTATGAACAAGACTGGAATAATCATCACTATTTTTCACAGAGTCAATGGGGATACAATTCCCTAGAGTCATATTGTCAATCACCTTACCAACATCTAACTTCATATACTCCTTCTGATGAACAACCATTAGAAGAATTAATTGACTGGAAAAAGCGGATTGAATCCTTAGAAGAGTTTGAGCGACGAATTCAAATTCTAGAAGATTCAAAATCCCGTCAAAATTTTCAAATCAAAGATCCTTACTCTATTTGCTAAGAAGAACATACTGACTTAGAAAAGAATATGGAATTCATGATTCAATTCCAAAGTGATCCACTCGATATGATAGAAGTAAGACTTAATCGATTGGAAAATATGCATAGGAATAAAGAAACTCTTCCTACCCAATCTTTGACTATTCTCGACACTTCTAGCCATATTGATGATAACCAAGAATCATGGTGGCTTGAAGACTTTGACCAAGATTCAATTCATCACAAAATCTTGAACTTGACTAATATCAACCCATTGACGAATTGACAAGTTTTCATTTTAATGAGATTGAACTTGATTATGAATGTGAACCTGATCCCTAACCTTGTGATTCAGTTTTCATCTTCGAATCTATGCTGACTCCAGTATCCTTACCCAATTTGGATCAATTTTCTGAGCCAATATTTATTCCCGCACCCATAGATCTAGAAATTAAATCATCAATTTGGATAGTCACATCCATTGAAGGAAAAGAATGTGAATTTCAATTCTTAGATTTGAACTCAACTATTGAACCAATATCAACTCTCGAACTTACACTTAATTTTTCCGAATTAGTAATGGTTCCCGAACCTATCATTCTTGAACCCAACTCAACCATTCCACCAAGTCACATTCTTTTGTTGGACCAAGGTATTGACCACAATGACTCCGCGATGATTTTTCAAGACTGGTCATATGAAGGGAATACATGTCATAATAGGATCTTTCATGATCCTATTCATATTGGGGACTGTAAATATGTACATAGAAAAGAGGTCAATAAAGGTGAGTTCCGTGAACCACTACATTATCTTGATTGGGTAGCAACGCTTGACCCAATCCGACCACCACCGGAACTACCACCTTCAAGCATCTATGCATTCATTCATACATTAAGGACAATGCATGAGATAGGTGTGGGGGAGGGTTTTAACATAACATAGGTTTTCTTTTTATTTAAAATAAAAAAATTAACATTTTCTTTTATTTAAAAAAACTTTTTGAATAGGGAGCAATAATATTTTGACAGAATTTTGTAAGTAATTAAGTTAATTTTAAGTAATAGAAAAATCATAATTAGGATTTCTAACTACTTGGTCAAAATAAGAGTATTTGTTTTATTTTTAAGTTTAGGTGGAAAAATTGAAAAAGTAATTTAGTCTTGATATCTTTATCTTGATTAAATATGCATGCTTTATACACTTACACATTTGGGATTCAAAACAAAAACTCTTGTGTCTTAAAAAAAGTATATATAAAATAAATAAACTAATTATTACTTAGCTAGATACTTTGGCCTAAAAATCCTTGGTATTTACACGAAGGGTAATTAGGTCAGTTTGAATATATATATATATATATATATATATATATATATATAATATATATATATATATATATATATATATATATATATATATATATATATATATATATATATATATATATATATATATAATATTAACATATCTAATAATCAACTAGTTAGGTCTTAGGGCCTCAAGAAGCCTTGATACCTACACGAAAGCATATTAGATGAGTTATACATATTAAAAAAAGAAGTGCTTAAAGGGCAACAAATGGTAATACTTCGAACTTCTTACAAAAAAAGAGAAAAATAATAAATATATACTACATGAGAGTTGTAGTTGAAGAATCCCAAGTAAAAAAAAATTTCATATTCACAAAGATGCATTGACTTAGGGTAAAGATAATAGACTCAATGAGAAATTCAGTTTGAATCCTAACCTAAATTAATAAATAAATATTTAAATAAAGACTAGGTATAAGAATGATTAATTTAGTAATCCTAAAAACTTATAAATTACTTAATTTTTACAAAGATATTTCAAATATTTTCCCTCTTTTAAAATGGAATTTTGAAAATACTAAAATTTTATTTTTTCATTATGGATTTTGTGGGTGTAATTTACTGAAAACCCTTACAAGACAACACTCGTCCTCTAGGGGTAACCTAGAGGTTAACGGCTTATTGCACATGCTAAGGGCAATTGTAGTACCTACGAAAGTGATATTAGGATAGTTAGATTAGTTTTTTATTTTTTTATTTTTACTCGAGGACGAGCAAAAAGATAGGTGTGGGAGTATGATTGGTCATAAATAATGCATATTTTTATTCACATTTCTATACTTAATTTTTATAAAACATTACTATTTAATTCATTTATTATTTTGTAATGTGCAGGCCTCTATGATCCAAGAAAGCCCAAGAGAAAGCCCAAAAGAAGCCAAAAACTCACAAGAAATATGAAAATAAAGATTAATTAGGGAAGATAAAGGAAGCATCTTTTCTATCTCATTTAAATTTGAGCTTTAAATGAAAGTAATTTAAAACCTAAAGGAGGAGAAGGATAGAACAAGATGAATCCTCATCCTAATTAAAGATTAAGGTGGACTTTTATTTGAATCTGGTTGCTTGCACTACAAGATGAAGATAAAGGGGAGAAAATCTGAATTTGATTCAGATTTAGAGATAGCTTGGTTTCCAAGCTATCTAAAGAGATCGTCATATTTCAAAATTCAGAGCACAAATTCAAGATCTAAGGATAGATTTTTAGTTGGATGGACCAGAGGAAGACATGCACAAGAAACGCGTGGCCATTAGCCATGCTTTTGCCACGAAAACGCGGCCAAAACGCGTTTTCGCGGCCGTGTTGAAGCTGTTGGTGCATCATTTTGGTGGAGAAGTTGTACTAGGATTCTACATCTCAAATTCCCTATAAAAATCCCTGCAGAGCAACAGAGGAGGGACAGATCTCAGAAACTCAAACTTAGAGTTTTCTTTAGATCCTCTTTCTTTCTGAATTTTCTTTTATTATTTTTTTATTTGAGAAGAAGATTGTTGAAGAAGAAGAAAAGCCTTGTAATTGGCCGGTGACATCTAATAAAATAAGGTTCTTTATTCTTTTTACTCCTCTTATTTTTCAATTTAATTTAGTTTTTATTACTTTAGCTTATTTGCTTTTCTTCTTTTAATTTTGATGCAACTTTTCTCATTCATAATAAATATTGAAAATAAAAATAAAAATATGAGTAATTAATTAAACTTATAGTTTGCAAATCTCTCGATTAACCTAAGTTTACTTTAAAAGATGAACTGATTGAAATCTATGTTTGTTAGAAACCCGAAGATTAAATTGATGTTCTTGAAGATTGATAAATAATTAGGTTTAACTAATTTAAGGTTGCACTTTTTAATTGTTACTCGTAGTTTATATTTAAATACTTTGATAGCATCATATTAAGTTTAAAAAGACTTTTTTATGCTATGCTTAGAAATTAGGATGAACTAAAATTTAATTTAATTAGTGTATACTAATTAGGGTTTACAATATTTTTTACTCATCTTGCTTGATTCTTAATCAAAACCCTAGGGTGAATAATTCTTTGTAGATTCAATATGATGTTCACTCTTTTTAGACTAATACCTGGTTGTGGTAGATGATTAGTGGACTATAATTTCTTTACTTAATTAAATCTCTTTCTAACAATCAATATCTCTTTTTCCAAGCTAACTGTTAGAGAAATCATTCCAAAAAGCTTGCATCGCATCCTTCCGTGTGGATCGACCCGTCTAGCCCTCGCTATACGGTTATATTGAGAAGAGACTAAGAACTTTCTGACTTTAACTCTTTCTTTATTTCAATTCAAAATTTCTCTCTCAATCATTACTCGTCGAAGCGGGTAACAAAAATGTAAGTAGTACTCACCTATTCAATACTCAGGCATGGCACCAGATTCTAGTGGAATGCCATGGGCGTTAGCGCGTAATGCGTAAAGATAGAAAAAGGGGAGAGAAAGAAGACTAGAGAGAATGAGAAAGATTTAGAGAGGGAAGAGTGGAGAGAGAGAGATGCGGCTAGGGTAGGAAGAGAGAGAAGTAGAAGGAGAGATAAACTAGAGGGAGATCTAGAGTGAGAGAGAGCGAGAAAGAACCAGATCCAGGAAAGAGAGAGGGATAGTAGAGAGACACACACAAGGGGATAGAGGAGATAGAGAGAGGGGAGTGGCCGCAGGGGTCGGCAGCGCCCTGGGTAGCTGGTGGTGGCCCTAGCTGGATGGCGACCACGACCAGGGAGGAAGAGGGGAGAAAAGCCAGGGGAGAGAAAGAGAGATAAAGAAAAAAGAGAATAAATAAAGAAAAAGAAGAAGAAATAGGGCATGGGAGAGGAGGAGCTGGCGGCATTGGCCGTGGAAGCAGCAGCGGTTGGGCTTGGTGGCCTAATGGGGGCCTCTTGGGGAAGAAAGAGAAGAGAGATCAAGAGGGAAAGAGAGTGAGTCATGGGAAGAGAAAGAGAGATGGTGGGGGAGAGGGGTCGATCGCCAGGGTGGAGCACTGGAGGGAGGCCGCTGAAGTGGCCGGAGGTCGCTAGATCTCGAGGAAAGGTGCCAGACTTTGGGGGGAAAGGAAGAGCAGAAAAAGAAAGAAGATGAGAAAATAAAAAAAGAAAAAAGGAAAGAAAGAAGAAAAAGAAAAAAGAAAAGAAGAGAGGATAAAGGAAAACAAGAGAGAAAAGTCTAGAAGGGAAGAAAAGAAAAATAAAAAGAAAAAAGAAAAAGAAAAGAAAAGGAAAAAGAAAAAAGGAAAAATAATATTATTTTATTCAGACAAATTTTGACTAATTCAAAAAATTCTCAAAACTTTTTAGATAGAAAATATTACACTGAGGAGCACTGTGAAATCAGATTTAAGAAATTTAATCTCTTTGCAAATTAAAAATCTTATAATCGATCGACGATACTAGTCGACATCGGATTTAGGAGAATTTGCAAAATAATTCAGATAAATCCCAAAAAACTCTGAAAATTCAAAATTTTGGAAATTAATATCTTAAACTGAAACAGGTTCAATCTAACTACTATGAAGGTCAAATCAAGTACTGTATGAAAGAGTTCAGGTCCCGGGTTCAAGCTCAGACTGGCTCTGAATCCATTAAATACGGGTCCGATACCAAATAATAAAAAAATAATAAAGGAAAAATAAATACGGGAAAAAAATAGGAAAATACGAGCAAAAAATCGGGACACGTATCCGAGTGCACATTCCGAGAACAAGGTGTTACATGTAGGTTCGTTTTTGGTTTCTCTTTTCTTATGATCCTCATGTCTGTAAATATATTATGGACCAATGGAGATTATTACACATTCGTAAAAGGGTTAGACCAGTATGGGATATAACACTGCGACTGTCTTCTGGGTAGTGTAGTGGGAATGTAATAACTTGATCTTTAACAATTGTGCTAGGTCATATGACCAGAACTTCCACAAATTTCACATATTTGTCTCTTATTGGTGAAATCTGTAACACTCCGTCCCCAGAATACGTACTCAGATACGTACACAAAAAACACCATCCTCTCCCTTCCTCCTTTACTGGCCACCACCTCAAAGTCAAGGCCGACCATCTTCCCTCTCACGACACCTCTGGCGACTACTCCAATGACATCTCCAGCAACTATTCCGGCGACAACTCCACCATCTTCACTAACTTTAACACCACCACCATCATAACTCCTCCATCATCACCTCTACCTCTTATACTTCCCTCTCTATCACTACCATCTCCATTCTCATAATCATAACAACACTACCATCACCACCAGTTCCTCCACCAACAACTACCTACAACCTCCATTAACAAATCCACCACCTTCATCCACCATCTCCATCGAGTTCAAAACCACCAACACCATCACCCTTACTATCTTCTCCTCCTTAAGGTCAGCCACCACCCCTGGTGGCCTGGCGCCACCACTAGGGTCGGCTAGCCTTCAAGGGGCCAAGCCCTACATCTCTCCTCCCTCTCTCACTTTAGTGTATTTTTCTCGCTCGTGAGCACGTGCACGCTTTGCATTCCAGAATCCATGATGTTTTTCTCGAGAATCATGTTTTAGGTGAGTCTTTTCCCTCACATCGTTGAGCTTGTATTGTATTTGAGATTGTGTTGTATTTTGTACCATATTCATATTTGTAGTTCTGTGACGAATGCTTGCAATAGCGTAGTTAAATACCTGTACATGTATACTGTATATAATACTGCTCTATTACTGCGGTGGCCGATCCTTCGTGGTTTTTCAGTCTCCGGGCTCTCAATTAGCTCTGGGCTCTACACTCAGCCTTCAGGCTTCACCACTCCATGGATAGTCTAAATATTACCATGTTTATATGTGTGCCTGTGTTCTCTAACATTATTTTATGCAGGTACCTCTTTGGCCTTCGGCTCCATTAGCCCTTTTGGGCTCTCTATCACTTCCCGCGCTACCCAATGGGTACCATTCCCTGTACCCTTTAGTTTCGTGATAGCCGCAGGGAGTGCACTTAAACTTTATGGTCTCTCTTATGCCCACTCTCCGAAAGGCGGTGTGCTTAGATCCCCAGGGTCTCTCAGCTCTGCCTGGTAGGCGAGTCTAGCGCCAACGCTTTACCACTAACTCCATTCGAGCGTAGTTACACCGTGGGCGCGACTTCCTCACGTGTGATGCAGAGTGGTTTATCCACCACTACACGCGTATGTTAGCTTCACCGCGAGCTATAATTACGCTAGCGTGAAAATGTCTAGCGATGTACACTAGCTTCGCTCCAGTCTTGCTTAGCTTCACTTGATTGTGTGCTATGTTGTCTTATCATGATTATTGTCATATGTCTAGATAAACTTCGGCTTTGCTCAGCTTCGCATAGCTACATAATAGCGTAATTTATTGTTACTATAATGGTTGTGAAGAGTTTGAAATCTTATATATACTGTTTTCTAAAAACTATATTGTTTTTCGGCATTCGTACTCATCTCTTATATCAATACTATTTTTCTGTATCGTGTTATTTGATAGTTAATACCTATTGTGTTATTGCTTGACATGCTTTCACTTGACGCGCTAACACTTGTTGTGTTATCACCACTTGACACCTAATGCCTGCCTATTACACTTGACACCTAACTGTTGGCCTAGAGGCTTTTCACTCTAGTTTTGATGATGATTAACTCATGTAGTTATAGTTTACTAATAATCTTGTGATGTTTAGTTTCAGATACTTAACCAAGATATTAGTATGTGAAATCTCCAACTAATGCTCTTTCACATGGTGATTCAAGAGCCCGAGCGTCAAAGTTCATATCTAGCACTCCGTTGGAGTCAAGCTCGGTGGATCACGTTTGGATCGAGTCGACCTGGAGACGGAGCTCTACAAGAAGACTTCGGTACAATGTTTAGTTTATGTTTTAGATCCATTGTTAAAGATTAGATAGTGTGATATGCTCAAGTTCACAGCACACACACTTGTTTCTAGTTTCATGTTTGGTTTTTGGTTTAACCGATCTTAGTTTTCATGAATAGATAGATTCAAAACAAGTTTACATGGTTTAATGTATATTAGATTTGTTCTATATACATGTATGCTTCATATCTTAGACAAACTTAGTTTGATAGTCTATGTCATGAGTTTAGAGTTTTGGTATTTTAATAAAACTTATTTTTGGATTTTAAGTCAAAAATATTGATATATATATATATGTGTGTGTGTGTGTGTGTGTGTGTGTGTGTGTGTGTTTCATGTACATTGGATTCTATCCATATACCACATGCTTAAAAGTTGTTTAAATATCACGTTTTTGTATTTATACAAGTTTATAGAAAAATTGTATTTTTCCTTTAGAAGTTTGGTTTCTAGAAAATACCGTTTTTGGTTTTCGGCAAAATTTTCATAACACAAAAAGAGTTCAAAATGTTTGTAACTTGGTTTGGTTTTTACTCAAACAAGTTTGTATTTCAAAGATCATGCAAGAAATTATTTTTGTGAATTTTTAGAAATTTATGAGATTTATTTCATATTAAAAAGACCAAGTTTTAAATCCCTTAACCTTGCCCTGCCAGGCTCTGGCGGTCGACCGGCCCGGTCGACCGGACCCAGAGTCGGTCGACCGGACCGGTCGACCGACGTGCACAAGGTCGTGCACGCTGACCTGCCACTTGGGCCGGTCGACCGAGCGGTCGACCGACTGCAAGTACCCCACTCTCGGGTGGGGACGGTCGACCGTTAGGCTTGGCACGGTCGACTGAGCGGTTGACCGGCCAGAGAGCAAAAGCTCTCTGGAATTGGCACGGTCGACTGAGCGGTCGACCGGCAGGCTTAACAGTCAAATTTTTGACTGTTGGCCGGTCGACCGGAAGGCCAAACTGGGCCTAGTCAGCTGCCAACGGCTAGTTTTTCAAAGGGCCTTTATATACCCCATCTCTTGGGTGTTTTGGTAAAGATTTTTAAGAGCAAAATTTCTCCTATTCTCTAGTGTTTTAAAAGCAAGTTTTCAAAAGAGTTTATTAGGTTTTAAAGATCATTCTTTATTTGTTTTCAAGAGTTGGAAAAATCAAAGAAAAATATAGATTTGGGATATTTGCTTTGTTCTTCATTTCTATCAAATACTAAGTTGTTTTCCTAAGTATTTTTCCTTGTGATTTGTTTTCCAACATCTTAATTTCTCACACTTGAGCTATATTCTATCCTTTCATTAGGATCTTTTGTTTTGTGGGAAAAGAAGTCGTTTGTGGTTGAGATAGACCACCAAGTTGTAACCCTCTTACTTTGTGTTATCCCTCTTGTGTAGAGGTTGATTTGTGGAGTGGTAGCTTTGTGCTTTATCCCTCTAGTGAGAGGTTGATTGGTTGTATTGGCTTTGTACCTTATCCCTCTAGTGAGAGGTTGATTGATTGTATTGGCTTTGTGCCTATCCCTCATTTGTGAGGTTGATTTGTGGTGGCTTTGTGCCTAGCCTCTAAGTGTAGAGGTTGTGTTTGTAATTGAGAGAGGAGTTGTGTACTCTCGGTTGTATTGCCCCAAATCCTCAGTGGAGGTTCCCTGTGTGGGAGTCCTGTGTGAAAAAAGTTAGTGGATTGAAAATCCTTCTGTGTGAAGGCGGGGACGTAGAGCTGTGTGCTCAAACCTCGAAACATATCTCGGTGTTTGCGTTTGATCCATTAACTCTAACTCTCTCTTTTATATTGTGCCTTGCATTGATTCATATTGTCATATCATATTTATATGCTTGGCTTATTTGTGTGTGCCTCACTTGTGCTTAACCACGAGAGCTTCATATAGCGCCTCAACTCTTATTCAGAGGAATCAAGAGGAGTTAGTCCAGAGCCCTTCATCGGGAATTCGGCTACACTCGTTGGTTGCATTAAGTGTGTTGCAATTAAGTTTTTAATTTCTGCATTTTGTTCATTAGATTAGCCGCACACCTATTCACCCCCCTCTAGGTGTACTTTTACTAACATGCTATCACCTGACATCTGAGATGATATCACCTGACTCATGATCACATTACGGGAATGTACTCCTGATACTCTTCTCATGCTCCTGCTCATTCTCGTACATTAATAATTACCTAATAAATCGTAAAAAGGATAACTTACATCGGGTAGGGAGAAACCAATGGATATCAATGTATTTGTGTTTACAGTAGTACTAGGTATGTTGTGCAACCAAAACTTTTGGTTTTACCTGAGGGCCTTCAGGTGATTGAGGGCTGTGCTGGCACCCTCCTTCCTGTTACTTCCTGAATGGGCATATAAATAAGACCTACCTCCTGTACGCCTTGCGGCTGGTTCCGTACACCGGTGACAGAACACCCTGGACCGTGGTCCCAGGCATGCACGGGACCCACTATAAATATTGTTCGTTGATACCCCCGTTGGTTTTCAATAACAGTCTCGACTTACTTAGATGGGGATGTATGTATGCTGGGACGCTAGTACACATACCTAGACATAAGGTAAGACGAGTAGTAATAATAATATATTAAGAATAGTACTATATGATTTGTTGTGCTTCATCGATTTTATCGGTTTTATGCTATATATAACTCGGGTTATGGTGACATGAGATATACAGTATATATATGAGGGTTTCCTTGTTTGGATTATTCCTTCGACGTACTAATCTCATTAGTCCACAGGCTGAGTTTGTACAACTAGTTTTTCCATCTTTGCATGCTTATTATGTCTATGCTCACAATACAACTTTCGATACATGCTTTCTGATTCAGATTTATCGATACACGCATACTTGCATGTGCACACCACTTTGCCTCATTTTACCACTCATTGGGTAGCTTTATGACTTCCCTGGACCTGCATGTCCAGATCCTGAAGCTTGGATTGAAGTGGAGCCATCTGCCGAAGACCAACCTTATCTCTCGGAGTAGGTTGACTAGTCACAGCTCCTCCCGTTCCTAACTCTCCTTATTAACTCGTGTGATCCCTCTCAGCTCGTGAGCATCTTTTGCATTGTACATAATATAAATCATATTTCTATACTTATAGGTGATGTAATGTACCTATAATATTATATCACGCTTTGTGATAACTTTGTAGCTTGTACTTCTTATGTTGGAATATATATACACTGCATACTTTTGCAGTCTAATTCTTGCATGTACTGATGCTTTACATATATATGTGAGGATAATTTTCGCTCGCATATATACATCGCAGTAGCGTCTCCGCACCCGATGGGACGGGGCGTTATAAAATCTCCTTGCAGGTAAATCCAAGGAACCTGCTGACAGGTGATTGTCGAGCCACACAAAGAGGACCTTTCAGACGGACCATCTGAGGACATGCTTGATGAGGAGGAGGCTATAGACTCGAAGGAGGACTGATTTGTTTTCTCAGGCAAGCTTTGATTTTTGCCGCTTTAAGATTCACTCTTGAATTTTTTCTTCAGACCCTCCATGTTTATGTGTATTTCTTTCTGTATTGTTTTGCTTTTTGTTATCTGATCGCTACGCCAGAAACCATTTGTGGTTCGGTTGATAGACGGTCCTTTTGTAAGTACTATAGATACACATGTTATGAACTCATTAATGGAATGTGGGGGGACTTTTCGCCCACCGATCACTTTTTAGAAACGAAGAATATACACACGCTAATTTTGCTCGAGACCATAATGTGCACAAGTCGACATCTCCATATGTATTCCTATTTTGCGGAGGAGTTGTATCCTATTGATCATGACACTATATTCTACAGATGTTCAGTACATCGCTAGCTTAGTTGTAGCTCAGGAGGCCATTTGGTTATGACAATTTCTTGAGGACTGCGAGATGGTTCCACATGCATTAGATATGGTCGCGTTGGGGCATTGATAAATCTCCAAAGTAATAGAGGATTGCCACAACACTAGATAATCGTCACCAAACGCAAGAACAAAACAAAGAGAAAATAAAGCATGAGAGAAAACACACGATTTAACAAGGTTCGGCAATTTGCCTACGTCCTTGGGGAAGAAGGGGATAGAGATCTTATTAAAATCAATAAAGTAAAAGATACAATAGCAGGGACAATTCTCCTCTTTATATAGGCAGAGAATCCTTGTGTTTAAGGAAAACAACAAATCCAAATTTGGATCAGAAATGAACTTTAAATCAACTTAGGAAACTGTCAGCACATCTCTTGGTCGACCGGTCAGTCGACCAGTTCCTTCTACGGTCGACCGGTTAGTCGACTGATTTTTCAGTAACATTTGACAGTCTCTGTCAGTCGACCGCCCGATCGACATATGCTTTTGCAACTGCCTGCTTCTGTACGATCGACCGTGCGGTCGACCGCAACTCCTTGTGCATCCCCTGTCTACTGCCTGGTCGACTGGTCCTCTGACTTCAGCTGGGAACAATGCTTCTCCTTTGCCCTTTGAACTTTGATCCCTACACTCTCATCTCCTATGAGTTAAAAAACTCTACTATCAAGATTTTACACTTTCTCCCTACAATTCTCCAACTCAGTGAAGATTTCTCAAATCTGAGCCGAATACAACATAATAGTATGTCGACTCCAACGGGATGCACCAAAATGGCTGCCTACGTACCCTACCTAGAGGATCAAGTCATCCGTAGTTCATCCAAACGAGCTCCACTGAGCTCAAGAAACTATAGACAAATCAGCAGCAACAAATCGAATTGGCTAAGTCATATGAGCCTCTTAACCAATACCGTCATAGAGAACAACGACCTTCAATTTGAGCTTTCTTAGCTAACTGACTTGAGGTTCACACTTCCTCTTCTTGGTTCAAATAGTTGCAAACAATTTGACATCCTCATCAATGTCTTCAACCTATTCAGTGATGGGGAGATTTCGCTCTTCTGATTTAAATTAACTGCAAGTGCACATCTGTTCGTTGTAGCACTCGAGGGTTGATTCACAAGGACAGGTAGTTCTTATGATTTTAACACTTCAAGGCAAATTGGTCAAAACGTTTGTGAATTTAGATTTCTAAACTGCATGTTAATCTAGGAAAGTCAAACACCTAGGGTCGAATCCCCTAAACTAGTATCGAGTGGTCAATCTCGGTCTTCATACCGGTCTATTGTTAATCACCAAATCACTATTCCTAAAAGACAAATTAAGTCTGAACACCGGATCTAAGCACAAGGTATTGTCCAATTACATGATCCATCAAAAATAAATAAAATCAATAACTTAAATTAAATGCGGAAAAGAGCAGTAAAACCCTAAGTATGGACTATTAGTCTCAGACACATAACTTGTCAAATACCTAATTGTTATAGAAATTAATGTCCTAAAATCGTAGGTCAATTGGTGAGTGTACGACCCTATATAGGAGATCTAACGTTGACAATGTGAACATCTACCCTAAGCTCATCTCTCTAAGTGCACGCGGAATTTAACTGCTCATGTTAATAACAATATCTTCTAATAAATTAAGCATAATTAAATTAAATAAGTGCATGTAATTAAATACCAAATTAATGTTAATTAAAAACTACACTAACTCTATTAACTTAATTAAATAAAAACAAAAATTAATTACCTAAACTAACCTGTATGCCCCACGCGGAACCGATATGAGGCAGCGCCCGCCTCGTGCCGAAAATCACAACCACACCACCCGGGGCGAGAAAAATGACCTGGCTGAGAGCACTTTGTTAGGGTTGACTTAGACCTAGACGACTCCTAACTGGTTAGACTGTCCATGGGGGGTATATTGTCAGAATCTGATCACAAGTTAATCGGCCAGGTAAGGGCAAGATCAGTGGGAGGTATCCGTGCCGGAGCAACGGGCCTAATTATGTTAAACCACTGTTCTTTGAGATTTTGCCTCTCAATCCCCAACCTTAGATACCGATTTGACGAGAGTCAACTTCTAATAACTTTCTCCTTAGGTCAATCTCCTAAATGAGTCTGAGATGTCCCTAGGGGCCAACATCTAGCAAGTTTTATTTAGGTTTGGGTTGTGTGAGTGGGGAGGTGATTTTTGGGCTAAGGGAGGGTGATAACTTCCCCACCTTATGTTGTATTAGGTTTTTCCCTTAAGTTTAATTCATGCAAGTGAACAATATAGATAAGCATGAACATGCAAAGAGAGTAAATCACCCACGTGTTTGTCCTAACTAAATGCAATACAATATGCACACCTCCGTCAAGATCACAACAACATAAGACAAAATACAGTATATTGGAATGAAATTTGACACGTGCCTAGATGCAAATGTCTAAACCGTTTTAAAACATCCAATTACCGTATTTTAGTTCTTAAAATTATTATAGTGCACAGGTAATATAAACAAAAAATAGCAGCAGAATATAATAATAAACAAGAATTTAATCAACCACACAAAAGCAAGTGTGGACTTCCGCAATGCTAAAAGTTTAACCTGCACACCAAAAAAAAAAAAGAAGAAAAGTTAACGAAAATGTGAAATCAAACCGTTCCCATCCCCGGTAACGGCGCCAAAATTTGATCGGGAGAAAACCACGCACAAAAAGTGTATGTTTTGAAATCAAGATGTAAAGTGCATGCTTTGGCTTCCTTGATACTTCCGTTATAGCATAAAGGCTAAAACATGTCGAATCCACAAGGACGGGAGGCGATAGAAGCTTACACGATATGTTCACGTGTATGTTAAAAGTTCTTCAATGTTTGAAAGAATCAAAAGAAAATAAAACAAAGAATGAAAAGAGAAGAGTACGGTGAAACACGAAGAAGTGGGAAACATAGAAGAAATGATTTTTGTGATTTTTGGTATATTTCTAAAATAAAGTGAAAAAGAAAGAAAACTCATGGCTACTAACTACTAATGACTCAACTAAACATGCTAACCTCTTAGTGATAGTTGCCTCACATGTATCATTGGCTATCACTAGTCCTTAGTTCAAGAGTGTTTCAAAGTATAACCCATATGATAACTTTCATATCAAAACTCAACAAAGCAAGTGCAAGCTACACTTAAATCATCAAAACTAAACAAGAGTAAGCATGGAGTAAAGTAATGTTAGCTTGTTAGAGAGTTAGGATGTTAGAGTGTTAGATCCATTATCATGAGCCATCAATGGCTCTTGCAAGAGCAAGACCAAGTAGAGGCTATTATATTCATGTGGATTATCAAATAAGAAGTTAGCAAGTTAGTGGTTAGTAGTTAGTTTCCATAATTGTAGTTGGTTTTGGTGATGTTACTCCAGTTGAGGAGGGTAGCTGCTCATAATTGTAGGGTATTGCAACCCTAGATCTGGTATTTCGGAACACACCTTCTTCTTCCACCAAGACTTGGCCTAAGTTAGGGCTATAGCCTAGGTCTGAAAAACTAAAGAAAGGGGAGTTAGCATCACGCAGCACTCGCCTGCCCCTATGCGGTATACGTCCCCTTCCGATCATATTGACGGATGCAAAGGGCAGATCTGGTACATTTCGCGATATGCTCCATTTGTGATGCTTCACAGGAGCTCGCACCGATAGTCGATTAAAAACTGACTGTCAGTTTGGAAGAGTGGCGGGCACTGGTCCTAGTCGGCAATGGATCGAATGGACCATCACCAACTGACATCCCACTTGTTCATAACAAGAGAGAGAAATCTGGAGTAGTTTTAACTTCCGCTTATTTGTTAAGAACCCTCGCAGGTCAGATTTAACCGAGCTTAAGCGACTCAGTGTAGAGACTTGGGTGGATCGCGCATTGATCTGTTCAGGTGATTTTGACATCACCTTTTTGCTCATAGCTTTATGAGGCGCAGACTTAGCATCCGCATGCCTTGGAAGCGAAGCACGGGACGATGCCTCATTCTTTTCATCACCGCAGAAGCGATTGGCACTGGATAGTGCTTTAGTTCTAGCTTATGGCTGAGAGCTCTGGTAGCACTCTTAGGCGCTGAAGTTGCATTAACACTGCTATCAGCACCCAAGGACGATCCCTTAGCTTCACTTTGAAGAGCAGACTTAACGCTTGACGATTTAGAGAGCGAAGCACGCTGTGGAGCTTTGTTCGCAGTCTTACTGCGAAGGTGGTTAGCACTGCTTGGTGCTTCAGTTTCAGCCTGGTGGCTGAGAACTCCGTACGTACCCTGAAGTACTGGCGCTTTAGCCACACCATCAGAAACTTCACTTGGGAGAACAAGGTTGGCGCAAGGAGTTACTACTCCTAGATTAGGCGAAGGCAGAGTTGCCAATCTAGCCTCGCGGCTAATGGCCTCGGTGAAGCTGCCAAACCGGATAGGCAGTTTGCCTTTATATTCGCGTGATAGGCGAGGTTACGGTGGAGCTTCGCCTGAAGCTTCACACGGAGCGTTCTGCTTTGGCCTCCATATCTGCTTGGAAAGTGAAGTTTTAGTTCGCAGGGATCCTGGTTAACCTTGCATGAGGCACTTGTAGCCTCAGTGGATGCCGAGAGGAGTTGGGACGGGGCTCGTCCAGCTGCTCACCTGGCTAAGGCTGGCTTCTGCTCTGAAGCCTTGGACCCGGAGATATTTCTGTGCTTCAGAGCATGGAGCACTGGACTACCCTTATAGAGCAATTCTTTGAATTTTCCTCGATCAAAATGAATGACCAAGTTTTGAAAAATGACGGGCTCAAGATTCTGACCATTACATTGCGACATTGTCTCCTTGTTGCGCCAGGAGACTGATTTCCCCAGCGGAGTCGCCATCTTGTTTTCCGTTGAAAAATTGCGTTTTGTAGGAAAACCTTCTTCTCTCTGTGTATGCCACCCTTGTTGAATCAGTAGGGGCTATTTATATCAAATGTGGGGGTGTAACCGCCCCTTGAATTCAGCAAGGCTGAATCAGCCATTAGCTTCAGGCGAGGCTCATAAATACCTTATTGCGAAGCTCTTTGAAAGCTTCTAGCGAAGCTAGGGGGTTAGTGCGAATGTCCTCACGCCGTTATGACTGAATTGTCTCAACTTAATGTGGGACAAAGTGGGCGGGTGTAACCGCACACTTAAAGTGGCGTTAATACCACTAAATTAGTGGGGTTCACCTATTAATCTCTAGTGGGATTTTGAAATGGTCAATTTGGTGACCTGACAAAGCCCACTGCGGAGCTAGATCACGCGGAGCTAGATCACGCGAAGCTAAGACTTAGCTCATAGCTTCAGACGAAGTTACCTTCAGAGTCTCGTGCGAAGCTGAGACTCAGCTCATAGCGGAGCTATGACTCGACTGGCGCGAAGCTCCTAGATCAGCCTCTGCTGGGGCTAAATGGGAATTTTCGAGCGAAGCTCTTAGCGGAGCTGGGCGAAGCAGTAAATTAGCTCCCTGTGGAGCTTCATAGCGAAGCTAGACAAGCTTAGCCTCTCAGGCGAGGCTAACCCTTGGGGCTAATGTGAGGCTGCGTATTGAGCTAACTCAGTATTTTAAACCTGTTTAGGTTTCTTCAAGGACAATTTTGGCTTACTGTCTGCTTCACTGGATCAGTAAAATCTGAGTCATTGTCTTATCCCTGATCGTCAGCTTGTCTTTTGCTTATCTTTTGTAAATGTCGATAAGTTAGACATCGTTCAGACCGGTTGAAGATAAATGCAAGAGTTCTATCTTTTTCAAGTGTCAACAAGGCCCCCTTCAAAGTTTTCATGAATCTGCAATGGAATGGTTCAGATTTCAAAATATTTTGAACTGCTTTGATTGACGATATGTGAATGTGAACGTCACCTTGGTGGTTGAGTTCAACCTTGCCTTTAGCCCCGCTTTCAGGCTGGAAGGTTCGCCAAGGAATTGATAATATGCTTCTGTGTAGTTTCGCGCTTCTCGGTAGCTTTGCGCTTCTGGATAGCTTCGCCTTTGGACTTCCTGAAGTAGCTTTGCTTCAAACTGGGTTGGAATATGAGCATTAGCCTCGCGCTCTTTGTGATGGAGCAACGTTCCGTTCCCGAGGCTGACCGCTTTTGCGAGTTACGAGGGGAATTGTTCCCTTTTTCAAGGTTTGAATAACTTCCTTTGCAGTTACGAGGGAGATTATTCCCTTTTCCGAAGTTCAAATAACTTCGTGTGCATTCCCAAGGGAGATTATTCCCTTTGTTAAGGTCAAGCATTTTGAATGCTTTAACTTCGCCCGCGCTCCCAAGTGTGGTGGCATGGTCAGGCCACGAGGCCTATAAATAGGACTCTTATAGTCCTTTTAAGAGAAATATACTCCTCTCTTTCTAGGAGGTTGGTTATGACCCATCTCCATTGCTCAAGCAAGGAGACTGAGGTGCCTGAAGTAGTGGGGACTATCACTCTTGTTATTATCAGACCAAGAACTGGTGAGCCTCGGCCATCTAGTGACATTTATGGAGTTTATCTCCCTTAATTTTCTTAGCTTTACCAGCTATCTTAGGGATTGAATTCCCTTAGTCTCTGCATTTGGCTTTCGGAAAAGGGTTTCAACCCCATTTTCAAGCTTCCCGAAAAAGCTAGCATTCTTGCCTGATCAGGCAAAAGATCTTTCCGCGCAAAGTTCGTGCCTTCATCTGTTACATCTGCCATATAGGCGAGGTTTAGGACTTGGCCTCTGCAAGGTTGAGCCAGTCTTGCAATATAGGTGGGGTCAAGATTGCGCCCTTCCGGGCCAGTCTGGCCTAGCCATATAGGCGAGGCTAGGACTTGACCTTTTTGAGACTTCTCCAGCCTAACTGCCTTGGGCGGAGCTAAGACTTGGTTTATGCTAAACTGTTCTAGCGTTGCCATGCGAGGCTGTCCTTTGCTTAGCTAACATCCATCTTCAAGGCACAACTGGGTAGCTTCGCCCAAAGAATAAAACTTTGACTTATCATTTCGTCCCTTCCCTTTTTATATTTAATGCTAACTTGTTTCCTGTTTCCATTGCAGTGTATTGTGCTCCTCATTCTTTCGTCTTGATGAAAGAGAACAAAAACTTGCCCCTTACTTTTCAAGTTGAAGCTTTGATTATAAGCAGAAGGAACATACCAGAGCAGCTGGTGCGTGTTCTGAGAAGAGACCGACAGTCGCTTA
Source organism: Agave tequilana (assembly GCA_038442645.1). Classification (NCBI taxonomy): domain Eukaryota; kingdom Viridiplantae; phylum Streptophyta; class Magnoliopsida; order Asparagales; family Asparagaceae; genus Agave; species Agave tequilana. Next base: position 42,555 of record JAVJIF010006623.1, on the reverse strand, counting down.
TCCGAGATGATCCACTTCGGGAAGGGGCTAGTAGTTGCTTATCCGAGATGATCTATTTCAGGAAGGTGGACGTCACCAGTAAGGTCTTGGATCCTTCCTTTGCCAATTTTGATTACATAAGTTCTAGCTCCTTGACGGCCACCAATCTCTTGCCAATTTTCATCAAAGAAGATCCAGCTTCTTGATGGCAAAATCTACCATTAAGCGAAGGATTACGGCCTTGTGCAGGAAGAAGACCTTTCGTGTCCAGTTGGAATGGTTCATCATCCTGAAAGTAGATAGGACAACTTGTATGCCTTTGGAGGAAAGAATCTATTGTATGAAAGACAATCTTGATGTATTATCAATGTATCTTCCCTTTTGAATCAATAAAATTCTTACTTTTTTTTGATCCTTTACTTTGATCCCCTTCTTTTCACTTTGAACTTCGAAAGCAACTGGAATGGACTGGCTTTGGTAAGGCTTTTCTTGAGGAGGAAAGAAAAGCTCTTAGCGGAGCTAAGCTTTCAGTGACGCTGCAGACGAATTTCCAGCTAAATCAGGAACGAGCTTCCAGCGAAGCTAGCATGAATTTTTCACGAAGCTAAAGATGAGCTCTTAGCGGAGTTAAAGCTCAGCTTTCAGCGAAGTTACTCAAGCATTGCGCGAAGTCAACGTTGAACTCGCAACGGAGCTAGCCCTTGGCGGGGCTGAAGCAAGGCTTCTCGGGGATGGCGCTTAGGCACCGTTTCAAATTAATTTGAAACGACCACCTGCACTCCTTTTGAGGAGGCAAAGTTAGACAGTTTTATGTCTATAAAAGCCCGATGGGCTGAATGAGACAGAGAGCGAATCTCTTTCCTCTTCTTCTCCTTCATTCTGATTTTTAGAACTCTTTAGTTCTTCATGGCTCCCAAAAGACGAGCAGGCAAAGAGGCAGCGACCTCTGCTACGGAGGCGCCCTCTCCTCCTCCAGTCATCGAACGCCCCATTGCAGGTAGGGAATTCTTTCCCTTTTTTCAGAGATTTTTATCTCCTTTTGAAGCCATTTACTGGCTATTTCATGGTGAATCTGGAGTGATTCATCATGATCCAGTGATCTCAGGGACTCGCTCTCCCTTAATTTAACTTTGCCGAACTTTTAGGGGATTTAATTCCCCTTTATTTCTCAATTTGAAATTTAGAAACTAATGGTTTCTTCTCTCAGCTTCTATGCGGAGCTAGCCCTTAGGGCGGTTCACATTCTGTCAAATGACAGGATGCGAAGCTAGCTCTAGAGGCGTAGCTGTGGAAAGGACTTTGAAGTCCTTTAACAGTTTTAGGCACAAGTGCCTTTCCAGCCAAGTTAGCCCTTGGGGCTTTCCCGCATTCTGTAATTCCAGGAGATTGGATGGCAATGTTAGCCTGCAATTCCAGGGTAGACTTCATTATTTAGCGAGCGGACTGCTCTCGGCCGGAATGCCCTGATCCCCGGAGATCAGTGTACCATGAGGATCATCTTGACTACTGCTCCCCTTGAGGATTGTGACCGGAAAATTTATCGAAAGCCCAGCTTCATGTTTGGGGACACAGTGCCTGACACCGATCATCAGCTGCTAGTCGGGAAAGGGCAGTGGATCTTCAATTTGGATGGCGAGAAGTATTACCTCCCGTCTAGCAAGCGTCATTTCCCGCTGTCTTTCTTCCAATGCGTGACGAGGCCTCGGAAGATAAAGTGGCAAGTGACTCAGACCACTAACTCCGTTCATGTGGGTAAATTGATAGCTATGTCTCCCGATTATACAAGAGCAGGTCCTCCTCGTTGTATATTGGGTCTCTACCCTGGGAGCGTTCTCCAAGACATCCCGGTGGGGAAAATCCCGCTATAGCTCAAACCTTTGGAAATTAGTTCTTCAAAGTCCACGACAACTATCTAGGAACTAATTTCAGGCCCCCAGGCTGGATTCATCCTCCCAAGACCGGGTGGAGTAACTTGACCCTATACGTCTTAGCCCATTTTTAAGAGGATTTGGAGAGGCTGGGACTCTACGAGGCAATCCGGGCAACCTGCTATGGTATCCAGATGAGCATAGCAAACTTCTACGCCATCTTCGAGCTATACTGTCCAGCTACAGGGACTTTCTTTACCCCGGTAGGCGAATTGGGTATGGCTTTGCATGAGATGTGGGAAGTCTCTGCTCTGCCAATAGGATCTCTCCCTTATAAGGAATACTTCCCATGTGAGGCGGAATTGGAACTTCTGGAGAAGAAGGAGCGCGCCCTGTTTGACTTACTGGGAATTTGATTGGTTGCTAATGTTGCATATTTAATGTCACATTTTCATACTTATTTTAGAATAAAAGCCTGCATTGTCCTAATTATTTGTTTAATTTATTTGCAGGCCCAATCCTTAAGGAGATGAATAGAAATGAGCCCAAAAGCCCACCAGAATTCTGAATTAAATCAGAATTAATTCGCACACACAAAATCAGGGCAAAAATCAAGAGGTTGAAACCGGTTGAGAAGAATCCTCTCAGAATCGATCGGTTAAAGCCAAGAATCCAAGGCCATTTCGTCAGAATCCGGAGCTCAAACGACAAAACCAACAAAGGATAAAGCCAGAAGAAACCCCCGGAGAGACCCACCAATAGGGTGTGGCCATCTGGCCACACCCTGGCCGGGGAAACGCGGCTTTTGCCGCGTTTTCGCGGCAATCTTGGGGAGTTAGGGGGAGCGTTTGCTCCCCGACCTCCCCGGGATTCTGGTTGTTGGGTTATTGGCCTATAAAATGGCAATTGTTGTGCTGAAATGGGACGCCAAAGCAGATTAGGATTTAGCCTAGTTTTAATTCTTTGTAGTTTAGGTTTTTCTTTCTTCTTATGTAATTTGTATGTAACTTAGGGTAGAAGAAGATTCATGTAAGTAAGAGAGAGAGGCTGAAGTTGAGAGTGACACCGACGATGTACCCTCCTCCTTTCTTCCATTGTCTCTGCAATTAATAAAGGTAAAAGTTCTTTTTATGTTTGTATTTTCTTTTGTTTAGTCTTCCTCTTCTACTTTACCTTGGTTGTTGTTGTTGAATGTACAAGTGAATTCCAAAGCAAGTATAACTAAGCTACGTGAGAGCCAGCGATAGTTCATGAAGACATTCTCCTCTTCCAAGATCCGCATCACTTCGTTCTTGCTAGGCTTGACGATATAATGTGCACGGGGACTGAGCTCGAGCTTATGATCTATGCGTTGAACACCTCCGAAGCAAAGGTAGAACATGCAACGGTTTCCAGGTAAGTCATCACTCAACCTAGGTAAGTATTTCTACACTTTTCTTTCTTTCTTTTCTTTTACTTCTTTAGTATAGATCACCAACCATCTCCTCCAACTCTTTCTTCTCCACTTCATTGTACGTATTCGCTTAATTGTTTTCTGATTTTTCCAACTTCTCATTCTTCCACTTTCTTCTAACTTTAATATAACTTTTTTTTTCTTAACTTTAAAAATAGAGAAGAACTTTCGCTTATTTTCATAACAATTTCAATAAAGAACCGTAAAGCTTCCATCGCAAACCCTCCTTGTGGATCACGACCCGCATAGCTACTTGCTATAGCGGAAGAATTGAGACTTGCACATATTCTTTCTTAAGTTTTATAATCTTGTATTTTGTGTGCAGGTTTAGCCTCAATCAAATTTGGCGCCGTTGCCGGGGAGGGTAAAACTGTTTTTATTGAAATCTGAATTTTTATTGAAAATTTTTTTAGAACTAAACGAATTTTCTTCTCTGTTGCAGGTTACAGGGCAAGCAAAGCAGGAAAATAAGTTTGCAGTGACATACAAGTGGTATTGGGCCTCTGCTCTAGAAAGCAGAGACCCATTGCCCTCTGAATTGCCGCGTTTCCACGGCAAAAGCCGCGGATCCGCGGCAATAAAGAGCTGACTACTAACAGGTTTTTGCAGGGCTGCTAGCTTTGCAAATTCTAGTTTGCTGCAATTATTTATTTCTTATATGCCATCACAAAAACCTGCTAATAATCAACAGTAAAAAGTTAGTTACAAAAGTTAAAAATTGATTAGACGTTTGCATTTTAGGCACGTGTCTTTTCAATTCATTTACTTTTACTGTTGAAGAGTGCTGGAGCAAGGTACGTATGCATTGCATTTAGCATAGGACTCACTTCTTGGTTGATTTATATCGCTTTGAGTGAATCTTACATATCTTGTACACTTGCACAAATTGATCTTAAGGGCACTAACCCATTAACAAGATAAGGTGGGGATTTGATCACCCTTCCTTAGCCCAAAAATCACATTCCAAGCACTCACTAACCCAAGCCTAACTAAAATTGAGTAGACATTGGCTCTAGGGACATCTCGGACTCAATTAGGAGATTATCCTAAGGGGGAAAAATGTTGGAATCTAACTCCTGCAAAATCAGTGTCTAGGAAAGGGATTGAGGGCCAAAAGCCCGAAGGTTGGTGATTATTTAATTAAGGAACGTCTTTGACGGAAAACCTCCCACCAACCTTGCCCTGACCTGGCTGATTAGCTTGTGGTTAAAGTCTACATTAGACCTCCCGTGGACAGTCTAACCAGTTAGGAGTCATCTAGATCCTAAGTCTACCCTAACTTAGGCTAGAATTTTTCTTTTTTGTTTGTTTATTTGTTTGTTTTTCTTTGTTTGTATTCTATTGTGTGATATGGACCATAATAATAATTTTTTCAACTACAATAATAATCCATATTACACACCGACTTCATTTTCGAATATTACCAACCCGGCATATCATAACTTTGACCAACCTAGTGTGCCGGATTGGTCTTATCCGAATCAATATGACCCATACCCCCCATCTAATAACTATAATTTCCATAATGATTTCAACTCTTCACCAAGTCAGTGGGGATTCACCTCCCCGAGCATAATTTCCAACCACCTTGTCCTTCTTCTCCACCTAGTCCACAATATTTTCAAGAGTCATACTCAGTTCCACCCGTCCAAAATAGGAAACCATCAATTTTGGAAATGAGTATGCGTGAGTCCAAATACAAATCCAAAAATCTGATGGACTCACAATTTCACTACCACTTCCAAGACAATTCTTCATCTTTTCATCAAAATAATGAACCTATCAACTATGAAAAGATGCTTGAATCCATGAGTCAGGCTCAAAACACTCGTAATCGTGACATAGATATGATGGTCGAATCTCTACGTTCTCACCGTTGGACCAGTTCTGATGTCACTAACCATTCTGTTAGAGCCAAAGAGTCATGTAGTTTGGAAATCAAGATTCCATTTCAGAACAACCATTTGAACTTACCCAAACTCTAAATGATATTGATAGTTTGGCTAGTTTTCCTTTTCCTGAAATAGAACTTGAAAATGATTATGATCCTGAACCCCAACTTAGTGATTCAATTCTATTTCCTGATTTGATTATGACTCGGTATCTTCACCTGACTTCAATCTTTTTCGGAGTCAACATTGGATCCTGTACCAATTCATAAAGAAATTGAATCACCCATCTTTGAGGATCATGTTGAACTTGACCAACTTTACAATTTTGAAAATCCCATGGATAAATTGGCAAGTTCTCCATTTTTTGATATTGAACTCAATGAGATATGTGACCTAGATTCTCACATATGTGATCCAGTTCAACTTTCTGAATCAATATTGACTCCTGTTGTGTTACCAAACTTGAGTAATATTTTAGAGTCAGTTTTGATTCCCCACCTATCATTTTGAACTTGACTCACCAACATTAAGTCACATTCCATTGTTCGAAAATACATATGGACTAGAGTTTCAATTTCTTGACTTGGACCCACTTCCTGAACCTATTCCGACTCCTGAACCTTTACTTGACTTATGTAACTTCCTGAGTCGGTATTAGTTCCTGTCCTTCCTGAGTCCAAGTCAACTGTTCTATCATTTCATACTCCATTCTGGGACGAGGTGGTTGACAAATTTGACTCCGAAATTTGTTATGAAATTTGGAAATTAGATGGGGTCACATACTTAATAAAAATCCTTCATGGACAAATCTTTTTAATGGGTTATATTAAAGATATTTCTGGTGGGTTCCTCCGAGACCCAAGAAAAGTGGATTGGGCCGCGTTTCGTGGACCAATCAGACCACCACCGGAACCACCACCTTAAGGTAACATTTTCCTTCCCTTTCTTCTTTTTCATGCATCTATGCATTAATTCATACATTGAGGACAATGCATGAGATAGGTGTGGGAGAGGGTCTAACATAACTTTTCTTTTTCTTTAAAATAAAAAAAAATTTAACATTTTTCTTTACTTTTAAAACTTTTTGAAAAATAGAAACAATATTTTGACTTATTTTTGTAAGAAATTAAGTTAATTTTAAGGAATAGGAAAATCCAAATAAGGATTTCTTATACTTGGTCAAAATAAGATTATTTGTTTGATTTATAGAGTTAGGAAGATAATTTGTCAAAGTAATTTAGTCTTGATCTTTATCTTGATGAAATATGCACACTTCATACACTTACACACTTAGGGTTCAAAAACAAAGATTCTTATGCCTTATAAAAAAAATGAAAAAAAACAAGTCTAATTATTGATTAGCTAGGTGCTTTGGCCTAAGCAAGCCTTAGTATTTATGCGAAAGATGATTAGATAAGTTATAAAAAAAATTATATACAAACAAATCTAATTATTGACTAGCTAGGTGCTTTGGCCTAAGCAAGCCTTAGTATTTATGCGAAAGATGATTAGATAAGTTTGAAAAGAAAAATCCTCTGATTAAGCTGGGTATTTGTGCCTAATAAAGCATAATTATTCACGCCTAAAAGAGATTCATATAATAAAATCCTTAGTTTTGTGGCCTGGTTTGCTCGAGTCCTTAAGTCCTTGGGGGTGTTTTTTCACCTGATGCCCTAAGACCGTTTGGTTTGGGAGTCATGGATTAAAGGCTCGTTACATGGGCAGATTAGAAAGCCTAATAAAACTAAGAAATAATACCACAAAAAAAAATATATATATATATATAAATAAATAAGGCATAAGAGTTAGAGTTAATGAACCCTTATTCAAAATTTTCACATTCACAAGGTGCATATGACTTAGGGTAAAGTAATAGACTAGATGAGAAGTACAATTTGACTCCTTACTTTAATTGATGACAAATTTTTGAATAAAGACTAAGTTTAGGAATGAAAAATTCGGCTTTCCTATAACTTATAGATTGCTTAGATCTTACAATCATATTTCAAATATTTTTCTCTTTCAAAAAGCTTTTCGAAAATACTAACTCTTTATTTCCCTTTCTTTATGGATTTTGTGGGTGTAATCCGCTGAAAACCCTTACGAGACAACACTCGTCCTCTAGGGAAAAACTAGAGTTTAACGGCTTGTTGCACATGCTCAGTGCAATCGCGTGACCTGCGAAAGTGGTCTAATAATCCTTAGTATAATTTAGTTGTTTTGCTCGAGGACGAGCAAAAGATAGGTATGGGGGTGTGATAGGTTGCTAATGTTGCATATTTAATGTCACATTTCTATACTTATTTTAGAATAAAAGCCTGCATTGTCCTAATTATTTGTTTAATTTATTTGCAGGCCCAATCCTTAAGGAGATGAAGAGAAATGAGCCCAAAAGCCCACTGGAATTCTGAATTAAATCAGAATTAATTCGCACACACAAAATCAGGGCAAAAATCAAGAGGTTGAAACCGGTTGAGAAGAATACTCTCAGAATCGATCGGTTAAAGCCAAGAATCCAAGGCCATTTCGTCAGAATCCTGAGCTCAAACGACAAAACCAACAAAGGATAAAGCCAGAAGAAACCCCCGGAGAGACCCACCAACAGGGTGTGGCCATCTGGCCACACCCTGGCCGCGGAAACGCGGCTTTTGCTGCATTTCCGCGGCAATCTTGGGGAGTTAGGGGGAGCGTTTGCTCCCCCAACCTTCCCGGGATTCTGGTTGTTGGGTTATTGGCCTATAAAATGGCAATTGTTGTGCTGAAATGGGACGCCAAAGCAGATTAGGATTTAGCCTAGTTTTAATTCTTTGTAGTTTAGGTTTTTCTTTCTTCTTATGTAATTTGTATGTAACTTAGGGTAGAAGAAGATTCATGTAAGTAAGAGAGAGAGGCTGAAGTTGAGAGTGACACCGACGATGTACCCTCCTCCTTTCTTCCATTGTCTCTGCAATTAATAAAGGTAAAAGTTCTTTTTATGTTTGTATTTTCTTTTGTTTAGTCTTCCTCTTCTACTTTACCTTGGTTGTTGTTGTTGAGTGTACAAGTGAATTCCAAAGCAAGTATAACTAAGCTACGTGAGAGCCAGCGATAGTTCATGAAGACATTCTCCTCTTCAAAGATCCGCATCACTTCGTTCTTGCTAGGCTTGACGATATAATGTGCACGGGGACTGAGCTCGAGCTTATGATCTATGCGTTGAACGCCTCCGAAGCAAAGGTAGAACATGCAACGGTTTCCAGGTAAGTCATCACTCAACCTAGGTAAGTATTTCTACACTTTTCTTTCTTTCTTTTCTTTACTTCTTTAGTATAGATCACCAACCATCTCCTCCAACTCTTTCTTCTCCACTTCATTGTACATACTCGCTTCATTGTTTCTGATTTTTCCAACTTCTCATTCTTCCACTTTCTTCTAACTTTAATATAACTTTCTTTTTCTTTTCTTAACTTTAAAAACAGAGAAGAACTTTCGCTTATTTTCATAACGATTTCAATAAAAAACCGTAAAGCTTCCATCGCAAACCCTCCTTGTGGATCACGACCCGCATAGCCACTTGCTATAGCGGAAGAATTGAGCACTTGCACATATTATTTCTTAAATTCTATAATCTTGTATTTTGTGTGCAGGTTTAGCCTCAATCAGAATTGATATGCCATTTTTACATCTGCTCGAGTATGCATGGGAGTCACAAGGGAGCTTCGAGCAGTTCGAAGAGCTGGGGAGTTATTTTTTCCCCAACCTGGAAGATGCTCCTGAAGCGGCTCACTGCGGGGTTGCAGACGAGGACATTTTCCGGAGGATGCAAGAACACTCCCACGGAGATATTGTCTTGAAAGAAGACAATGGTATTTACGAGAAGGGTGACATTCTTAGAATTTTCCATCGTTAGGCCCGTCAACCAATGTCCTGGAAGGCACTTTTGGCCGATTTTTTTATCGGTTTGGTTGAAGAGATATGTGGTGTCATCTCCTTCTAGCGACGTCATTCTTCCGACTGTCTTATTGCCGGCCGTTCGTATAGTTCACAGTCGCTTCCTTGGACTTCTCCCGACAATGATGCGTTGTATTCAACAGGGCCCTCGTGCATTGACGGAGGCTTCCTGTAAGCCACCAACGACGAAAAGGAGAAAAGGCACTATCTTGCCCCGTGACGGACCAAACGCTAGGATCGGCTTGCCATACACCTATTTGATGGCATGGTTCTCTCTTCACTGCCCAGCTATTATCCAAGCTAGTGAGAAGCCTCCAGAAGGTATCCGAATGGCGCTTCTCCATCGCTTTGAGGGATCTTCATGGTTAAGGACTTATGTGGTCGCGGTTCACAAGCTGATGTGTCAGTACGACGTCTACAGTCTTTTTCGGTACTTTCCCTACATTCGCGATGCGAGCTATGCGAAGAATTCAAGGATGTAGGAGATGGAAAGACGTCGCTGTGTCAGGGGATCTTTGAATGGCTGGTTAGTATCCAACCATCTCATCTGGTGTACAGGAGTGGGGATACCTGCTATTTGGAGCCTTATGTCCTGAGTCGATTTGCTCGACAATTCGGGTATGACCAACTTTATGTTGGTAATCCGAACACCAGTCTGGCCTTTATGGGGAGCCTCATTGATGGTGCTCGCGCCTGGCGGTTTTTCATCACTGGCTGTACTGAGGCACGGTTGTGCATGCCATTAAGGACCCCAAACCTACTGACAACTTTGGGGTTCTATCAGTGGTATAGAACTTCGAACTCCACGCTAACCGGATTTTCTATTAACTCTTTTGGCGTGAAGTTGATCTCTCAGCGGCTGAAGCGGAAAGTCACCGAGAGGGGTGAGGGCAGAAGGGTCCGTGTGCCAGGCCTTGGGGAGTTCGTCGCTACTGCCGATAGTAAGGCTTCTGATGCAGAAAGTCCCCACTTTGAAGGAGACTCAGGTGCTGAGGTTCAACCAGATGCTCCTGGTAGGGTAGGCACAACCCCTATAGAAGATCTGGAGGTGGAAGAGGTAGAGGAAGAAGATCCCGACGTCCACTTCAAACGAAAGCGGCAAGGTGGATCCCGCAGGAAGAGAGTAGTGAAGAAGCCTCATCGCTACACTCCTACTGTTATTGCAGAGGGTGAATCAGCTGCAGTGCCTCCTCCTCCTGCTCCATTAATTATTAAACTATCGGCGCAAAAGCAAGCGGCTGATAAAGCTGTTCCCAGCCTGGGTAAGACTAGATCCATTCATTTTTTTGACATCTTCATATATATCTTGTACAGCTCACTTGTTTTATCCCATGATTCAGGAACCGAGACTGCAAGAGAACCAGGAGCCGAGGCTGTAGGAGAACAGGGAGATTATTATGATCCCTTATTTACCTATAAGGAAGGTGACGAGGTTAGCTACTTCGTCGTCTCAGAAGATTCCGGAGGTGACGCGGCTGACGTCGGCCCTTTGTGGGTTGGGACCTCGAAAGGGAGTCCTATGGCCTCCAGCTCTATAGGATAGACCATAGACGTTTCGGCGAGCGAAGGTGAGCGGTACGTCCCTCCTTCATCTGCTAAAAATTTCTCTATAGAGCCTGGCGGGATTAGCGCTATCGTCAAAGAAGTCCAAAGAGAGACTGTTGTTGAGGCAGTTAAGGCGGTATCGCCTCCCGGTAATACTTTGATTTTTTTGTAAGCAATTCTCTCCTGATATTCGTTATGACTTGTTTCAACAAAGTCATTTTACAGGTGTTCCGCCTTTGGGTGTCGACTTCAAACGGACCAGCTGATCTTCCCGGGGGAATCAGGGGTGAGGCAAGTACTTTAGCCACAACGGATGCTGCCGAGTTGGATGTCTTGTATCATGACCTACCCTCTTATAGCCTGAGCCAGCTGATGGAGTTAAAGAGGCTGAGGAGACAGTGGCTACATAACCAATCTCACTCCCAGCTGCATCGGTAGGTGAGATGCCCGTGGTTTCTTTGACCCTGCCTATCCTGACAACCACTGGGCTGAAGGTCATTACCAGCCCTACGTCTCCGTCACTGGTTGTTGAGCCAGTTCTTCTTGAAATAGTCACCAGCCCTACTTCCATCATGACTAGTGTACTGGTTTCAATGAGGACTTCTCCAAGATCACCGGTGATCCCTCGTCTTTCTCCAGCCAGTGCTTCTGCCATCTCCTCTACGGTTATATCAGTGAAGCCAGTGGAAGCTTTATATTTAGGGGCCACTCGTTCACCAAGAGTAGTTGAAGCCGAGAAAGAATTTGTGTCTGAGATAGTTGACAGCTTCTATAAGGGCTTGAAGTGATATGTTGCTTTGGTCGTGAAGGGCTCGACTACCTCATTTTTTGCTTTGAAGGTGGTCCTCTCTCAAAATATCGAAAGCATTCGAGACTTTGGAGGAGACGACCAGGCCGCTGCATTGGAGCTTCTGGTGGAGAGACTTGAGAGGGATATAGACGAATGACACCGTCTCAGCAATTCAATTTAAACTCCCTAGTTAATGAACAGCTTGAACGCCTTACTGTTCAGATGCGTGAAGCTCATCTTACAGCACAGGAAGTAGTTAAGGCAATATCTTCAGATTTAAAATCCTTGGAGACAAGGAAAGTAGAAATTGGAGATGCCATAGATGCTTCTAATAGTGCTTTTCTCGATGCTGAGGATAAGATTAAGAAGGCCAAGGAGATGATCAAGAGAGCCAATCTTCTTCTGTCCAAGGCAGAACCAGTGCGTCTTGAGGAGATCGCTCGGCTAGACCAGCTCAAGGCCTAAAGCGACGAAGTCCTGCAGCAGGAGCTAGCACAATGGACAATTTTAGCTAAAATTGAGGCTCGTCTGTCCCAGACAGCGAACTTTAATGGGCCGAGTTGAGGTCATAGGCATTCATCAGAGCTGCTAAGGAGAGAAAGAACAGGCTGGCCATCCTTGAAGAACGGATCAAGTCTTACGAAGCACCCTCATAGCTTGTAATCCATGTATCCCCCTTTTTGAATCAATAAAAAGTAATTTTATTTGACTCCTCTGTTGTATTTCCAACTTGCTTTGTCTTCTAAGTTTGCAATTCTCACTTTCAAGTTGTATTACAATCCTCAATAAGAAAGAAAATAATGGTATAACCAATCCAGTCAAAGGTGATGAACCGATAGAATTAGTTATAAATCTGAGAAATGACTCGACTCAAATCATGTTGAGATAAGGATAGAAAAGAGCGAGCTTGACAATCTTTAATGTTCAGAGGTAAAAATTAACATAACAGATTAAAGACCATCGAATTTGTGAATAGGTTGTGATAATTTAGACACTACAACCTGTGATAGTTCCTACTTGAACTAAGACAAATGAAGCCTAGGATTTGCCAATTAAAAGTGACATACTAGACATGAGAAATTTTGCCATTCAGAGGTGATGACCTGGACATGATGACAAAATGGAGATGAACCCCATTTTAGGGACCTGTCTATTCAGAGGTGATAAACTGGACGTGATAGACTAAGACACACTAAACTTCGGATCTGCTGCCAGAGGTAGTCGTATTAACTTGGCAGCTAGCCCACTAGGGGCTACAAGGGTGAACTGGATCTGGGCACCCGTCGGTCAGAGGTAATAAGAACATGACCAACTAAGAGACATCAGGCTCGCAATTCGTAATCTACTGTTCAGAGGTTTAATGCTAATATAACAGTAAGAACTCCCGACCTTGGTAAAGGGAAGGAGAACAAAATTATGGACTCATCTGTTCAGAGGTGGACAGTTGAAGTACCATAAGAGAGAGAAATCTAGGTACCCGTCGGTTCATAGGTAATATGGACAAAACCGATTGAAAGTTGCTAGACTCAGACTCTTACCGTTTAGAGGTGGCGAACTGGACATAACGGCAGAGGGATAGTCCCTACTGGACTGAAAGATGAGACTTAGTTATTGTCAGTTCAGAGGTAATATGGATATAACCGATTGAGAAGCCACCAAGTTTCAGATTTCTACCGTTCAGAGGTGACAAGCTGGACATAACGGTAAAAAGACATAATCCCATCGGGGAAATAAGGTTTGATCATAAATTCCGTGAAAAATTGATATCTCCTTTGGATATTTTTGGAAGAAATTGTCAGAGGTGTATTGTTAACGTGACAACCAAGAAAGTCCATTGGGGACTGAGAGGAAAATAATAGACTTTGAAGAAAGTCTATTAGAGACTCGCTGGGGAGTTGAGAAATATGAATCTCATGAAAGATTATATGTCAGAGAATTCCGTGGGGATTTAGAACGAGATTTTTTTTTTTAATACAGCCTGATAGAGGTATAACGTTAACATGACCAGGATTTTGTTACTGTTAGAGGTGTTTGAACATAACAGTAATTTTGAGTGAACCTTGTCATTTTATGTTAATTTTATCCGCCGGGAAGTAGATTAGAGACTTACTATAAGAGGTTTAATGTTAACATGATAGGTTGACTCATTATTTCGCTATAGAAATAAATACCTTCTTATGTAATCTTACCATTCTATGGACGGGAGTTGATAAGGGAATTTGGAGAGGAATCAAATGAGAACAGGTACCTTAAGATTTTTAGCAAATCCTCAGCTGTCAACGGATTTGATATGCCTTTACCAACTACCGCTTGAGTTGGGCTAGCCACGCTATTCCCCTAAGTATGATGAGTTATCGAGGACTTATGTTAGGCTTAAAGGCCAACATTTTCCTCTATCCTTAGTCGTTAGAGGCGTTGGATTATTTTGTTACTTTGAGTAACGTGATGTTTCCCCTGAGTTTTCACTCTGTAGGTGAATTGGAGATTAAAGGAATGGACACGAATTCCACGAGACCTTGATCTGAAGATTATGGACTCTCGTGGACTCTCTGTTAATCCTTATCTTATTTTCATATTGGAAAGATTCTGCAGAGTGATGTGTCACGAACCTTCTTCAATGAGTTCAGCTTGGCAAGTTATCGGCTAAACTCATTTGATCTTTCATTCGATCGGTCACCATGTGATCGGTCACCACGTGATCAGTCACCACGTCTTGATATGAACGTGGAAACAGTAGAAAGGTTCTGTAAGAGAATGCGTCATGAACCTTCTTCAATGAGTTTGGCTTGATAAGTCATCAGATAAACTCATTTGTGTGGTCGGACCTTTTGTCGTTGGGTCGAGCTTCGATCGATCGATCGAACAGGAACAGAGGGGTATACCACCACAGTGTATAGCAAAGTCAGCTAAATAAACTATCTGCCTGAAACTGTTGCTTAAGTATGCTTGACTTCAAAATATGACCTATTCTTTTAAGTTGAAGATAGGTACATGTTTATATTCTAGAGAAGAGTTACAAGACTAAAACAATTTGACACCTTGTTTCTTCTTCATTATCGTTGGTGTTCGATCGGCTCGACACTAGCCGAACATGTATTGGAGAAGAGTGATAAGGCTAAAATCAAAGTTCATAACCTTGATTCTTCTTTAATGTAACCGGTGTCCGATCGACTCGACACTGGTTTATGGCAGTATGATCTTGTTAGAGAAAGAGAGGAGCGCACTTTCTAAATATCTTGAATCAGAAGGTCTTGAAGAGAGATGATCATAAGAAGAATCCTATCAAGGATAATACTTCTTTAAGAACCTGCCGTTGATCGGTATCATGAGCATGTCACCGTCTAGGGTCATAAAGCGATATGCTCTAGTAGAATAGACTGTTTCAATCATGAACGGTCCTTCCCATTTGGGCTAAATTTGCCTTTGGTTTTGTGCGTCATGATCATCGGTCGTCTGACGGCTAAAATCAAATCCCCTTTCTGGAATACCCTTTGCTTAACCTTCTTATTGAAGGCCTTTGAGATTCACGCTTGATATAACTCAATATGTTGTTGAGCTTGTAGTCGCTTCTCATTTAGGGCTTTGAGCTCTTGAAGACGTAACCGATTATTGCCCTCCTTTGTCATTCTAGTCATCAAGGCGACTCGTAATGACGACATCTGGATTTCTAACGGTATGACTACTTTTCACCCGTATACTAGAGAAAAAGGCGTATTACCTGTCGGGGTCTGAACTGTGGTTCGGTAGGCCCAAAGACATTCACAAAGCTTCTCATTCCAAAGTAGCTTGATAATTATCTTATTGAATGCTTCCGCCAAGCATTAGCAGCAGGGTTATAAGCGGTTGAAGGCACATTCTGAATCTGGTACTTATCATAGAACCGATAGAATACCTAGCTCACAAATTGGAGACCGTTATCATGGATAATCCGCCTAGGGATACCAAATCGATGGATGGCATGATGTTTGATAAAATTAACCACATTGGAAGTTTTAACTTCCACAAGTGGTAGAGTTTCTGTCCACTTTAAAAAGTAATCGGTTATTGCTAAGATAAACCGATGACCTTTTATTGAAGAGGGGCTGATAGGCCCTATGACATCGATTCCCCATGCTTCAAATGGCCATGAAGCAATAGTTGGATGGAGCAACTCTGAAGGCTGATGTATAAAGTTCGCATGGATTTGGCAGGCTTTACACCTTCGTGCATACTTGATGGCATCGGCTATCATGGTTGGTCATAATATCCAAGCCTGTGCAATCGGTCCTTGAGCTTCAGACCTGGCTGATGAGCTCCGCATATGCCATCGTGCGCCTCTTTAAGCACTTCTTGTGCCTTTGAATTAGAAAGGCAACGGAGGAGGATACTGTCATATGAGCGACGGTAGAGTGTCTTTACTATTAGATTATAGTAGAAATGGAGAGACCTTCGTTTGATAGATGTCGCTTCTTTAGGGTCATCCGATAATATATCATTCAAAGCATAGTCAATGAGGGGAAATCGCCAGTCCCTTGGTTCAAAATCCGTCAAGATGATATGGACTTCCTTGATTTTCAACACATGTTTAGGACAAACAAAGTGTCAAGTAGCCACTGTAAGATGATACGTTGTATCGATTGGTAAGGCCAACGTAGCTGCTAGTGCAGCCAGAGCGTCAGCCCTAGTATTTTGGATCAGGACACATGACCGATGTAAAAGCTATCAAATGAATTAGCCATTTTGATGACTGCATGATAATAAGGTACTAAATCTCCGTGGCGGACCTCATATTCTCCTTTAAACTAATTAATGATTAGTTTTGAATCACCATAAGCTTCAAGGTAGCGTACCCCCATTTCATGGGCGAGCTGAAAGCCAATGAGTAGAGCGTTATATTCCGCCACATTGTTGGAACATGGTTCCGTCAATGAAAACGCCCTAGGAAGGACATGGCTTTGTGGTGAGATAAATACAACCCCACACCAGCAATAATCTTGCCTTTAGGGCCTATTCTTGATGCTTCAGTAAAGAACATCTGTCATACTTCATTCTCTGAAGTTATATTAGATTCAAAAACCTCATCTGGAATATCTTCATGAAGTTTTGAGCTTTCCAGAACCGGATGAGCAGCCAGGAAGTCTGCAAGCGCCTAGCCTTTAACCGCCTTCTGAGGGACAAAGAGCATGTCGTACTGAGATAAAAGGAGGACCCACTTAGCTAATCTAAAATTCAATGATCCTGATTTCTTTTGAGGAGACGCAAAGGATTCACTCTGAAAATGACATGTATGGTTTGGCCAACAAAAAATGCCGCGTCTTTTGAATAACAAAGACAAGAGCTAAGCATTCCTTCTCAATAGGGTTATAGTGAGATTCAGCCCCTATCAGAGTTCTGCTCAGATAATAAATAGCCTGTTCGTGACCGTCATCGTCCTTTGAGCAAGGAGAGCACCGAGAGAATGGTCCATAACTTTCACATACAGCAGAAAAGGTTTTCCTGATGTGGGAGCCACCAAGACTGGAGGTTTAGTGAGGTATCTTTTGATATCCTCGTAAGCTTCTTGATAGGTTTGATCTCATACAAAAGAAACACCCTTTTTCATGAGCCGGGTGAACGGTCGATAGCAGCCTGAGAGATTTACGATGAACCTCTTATGTAAGCCAGTCTGCCTTGCAGGCCCCTAAGTTCTTTGAGATTCTTAGGTGGATGCATGCTCTGAATAACTTTGACCTTGTCTAGGTTAAGATGAATTCCTTTTGATGTAACAATGAATCCCAGGAACTTCCCACTCGAAACCCCAAGAAGGATTTGTCGGATTCATTTTCAGTCGATGAGCCCGCATTATATCAAACATTGTTCTCAAGTCACGAAGATGGTCATTCTTATCACGACTTTTGACAGCAATGTCGTCGACATAACATTCTACCATCTTTCGGAGGTGGTCGCGGAAAATTATACTCATTGCATGTTGATAAGTTGGTCCCGCATTCTTAATCCGAATGGCATCACGGTATAGCAGTATACCCCCAACGGTGTCCAGAATGAAGTATGTTTCTCATCCTCTGGATACATCTTAATTTGGTTATACCCTGAAAAGCCATCCATGAAGGACATTCTTTCGAATCCGAAGGTATTATCAATGATGATATCGGTGATGGGCAATGAAAATTCATCTTTAGGACAGGCTGTATTGAGATCACGGTAGTCAATACAGATCCAAATTTTCCATTCTTCTTAAGAACGAGAACAATGTTAGCAACCCAATCTGGATGCTGTTCCTCCCGTATGAAACTACACGCGATGAGTTTATGAACTTCAGCCTCAATAGCTTCCATAATGTTCGAGAGAAATTGTTGTTGTTGTTGCTTGACTGGCTTTGTGTCAGGCTTGATATTCAGACGATGCATGGCTACTTGTGGATCAAGTCCGGGCATATCTTCGTAGTTCCATGCAAAGACATCAATATACTCTCTTACGAGTACTATCAATTCTTCTTTCTCTGTAAGTGATAATCTTTCACTTATAAAGATGGGTTTAGGGTGATCTTGACTACCCAGTTAACCTGGATCACCTTGTCTTCAGTAGGTGGTTCACGTTGTTCGAATCGCTTTTCCCACTGGAAATCCAGTTGCTGAGCCCATTGTTTAACATCAATAGCTTCCGCAAGCTCCAATTGGCTTCTTCAAGTCATATTAACGGAGAGATTCTCGAACATCGTTCCCACACTTACATCTGACACCCACTCGGAGGAAGAGGCAGAGCGTGACAGGATCGGTTTGTTGTCTTTGGATCGAACTGATATAGAAGGTGGAGGTGTAATGTATCCCAACCCCCTGCATATTTTATCATAGTAATTTGTCGGTTTCCCTTTTGGCACGAAATTACTCACCTTTTCTGAAATTCAGGCCATTCCCACGCTGCAGGCTTTATCTCATTTTTCTCATCATATGCTGTGCTGACCGTGCATAATGGAAAATTTGCGGGGTTCTGAGTCTGAACTTGAATCTGTGACCGTAGACCTTCACAGTTGGGCTCTACCGAATATTATTGGTGATTGACTCCTTTTGGATGGAGGGATCATGAAGACAGATCCTTCCATACATTCCACAGATGTACCTGACATGCTTAGTTTATGCAAGGGCATGTATAGAGCGCTATTGGTGATAGATTCAAACAATTCGACACTCGCAGGATAGTTAAAAGAAAGATTGTCATTAATCACCCATTCATCATCATCTTCAGAGGGATTATTACATTGAGGATTATTGAAACATGCTACAATTGGTTCACCGACCAAAGTAGCTGGCGTGTCTCCTTCAGACTCTGAATCTACCTCATTGCCACTGTCATCGTTGTCAGGCAATGATTCTTTTGATGTTTCACTGATATCCTGATATAGGAGAGCATCAGTAAAGTAGTTTTCCACCTCTTTGAACAGTTATTTCTCAGCGAACACCGTTCGTACTATTGTATCATCTTCAACATATTTGAAGCATTGGTGCAGAGTAAAGGGAACAATCCAGTTAGCGTGAATCCAAGGTCGTCCTAGCAACAAGTTGTATGACGTGTCAGCGTCAATGACGTAACACGTCACTTCTGATTTCAGGTTCCCAATTCGGCAACGGAGTCGAATCTTTCCAAGTGTGTGACTACTCCCTGCGTTAAAATCGTATATCGTCGTAGTAGTTGCAGACAACCGATACAGCGGTATGCCAAGAAAGTAGAGGAGCCTTTTAAGGATGATGCTGAGTGCAGACCCTGGATCAACCTGTACCCTTCTAATACATGTCGAACCGATGTATCGGTATAGTACAAAGGTCGATCGTGCTTGTTATCCTTGAGAAGCGTGTCCTCAGTTATGAAAGTAATAGCGGGTACTTTCAGCTATACATAATGATATTCAAAACACGAGGGCTGAGTGTCGTCTTTAGGGGTCTCTGGCATATGTGTCAGAAATGATTCTGAATTAGCCAGTGCATCCCTGAGTGCTTCTCTTATCTCTTTCAAGAGGCAAAGCAGCTCGTGTATGGTGATACGGGTGGGGATATTGGCCAGTTGGGCTAGTATGTCGAAGCGAAAAGGGATGTCAAGTCACGGGCCTGAAGGTTTCTTCAGGATATGGTCAAACATGACTTCTCTCTGCTTCTTTTTTCTCGTTGTCGGGACCGGAGCTGGTATGGGTACTTGTACTGACGTCATTTGTTGTTGTGTCTCGTCAGTAATTCTCTCATACTGTTGATTTTTCGGATCGAGTACCTGTCGGCTGAGGTACATCAGCTTGTGCTATGCAGGCATGCCTTTCCCCCTCAGAATCAGTAAGAGAAGCTGATGTCACATTGCCATCATCCGATAAGATAGAGATAACGTTGCAAGATTTGCCCTTTGACTTGGATTTCTTCAAATCGCATTGTTCATCTTGGGCAAGGTCCGGGTGTATCCACATGATTTTCCCTGTTTCCAATGTCAAGGGAACAAGACCCTTAATCTCTTGATTTTTAGCTGAAGGATCTTTTACTTCCAGTCGTGCTTCAGGGATTGGGAAAGATCCGTCAGAAACTGTGACTTTTGGGGTTCTGCCGAACTCGAGGGTCACCATGTTTGCAGTGACTTTCTTTTGTTCTGACTTCAGAATCAGAACTCCGGCATCGACCAAAACCTGAATTTTGTCCTTGAGGACAAAGCACTTATTAGTAGGATGATGAACCATCCTATAAAAGAGGTAATAGTTAGGATCGTTTGTTCGTCCCACTTCATTAGGGCATCGAGCCTCTGGCAGTTTCAATTTATTCCCTTTATAGAGTAGATGGAATATTGTAATCACCTGTTCGTCTTTGAAGGAGTATTGTTTCGGAGGAAACTTAAACTCCTGATTATTAACGCTGCTCTTCTTGGTCTTCGGATGAACGTCCCCTGACAGTTCGACGGACATAGTCTCTTTCCTTTGGCTTGGGAAGACTGTGCCATGTCTCCGCGCCCTTTATTATTCATATCCCATTTGCCTTTAGGGATAGATGGTTCAAACTTTTTAGCCAACTTTTCGGCTATCTCAGCTTGTTCGACTAGTTTCTTCCAGGTATGGGTGTTGACAGCTCCCATACGAATCTCTACTTGGTCCATGAAGTTATGCCTACATGTCTGCAAGAGTATGGGCAGTGGCATCCCTGCTGGGCACATCAGAGATAAGTTTATAAACCACCCAATGTAGTCACAGACAAATTCGCCCTTCCTCTGCACGGTAGAGAGGAGTTTGTCCATGATTACCTCGGTATCGTCCTCGTAGAAACGAGAAAGAAATTGAGTTTCTAAGTCAATTTAGGAATTGACAGAGCTCGGAGGAAGGCTTCGGAACCAGTCAAATGCTACCCCCTTCAAGGTACCAATGAATAGCCTGGCCATGATGGCATCGTTATCTATAACGTTACCGGTCTGAGACCCGAAGTGATAGATGTACTGGTTTCACGAGCTCTTACCATTATACGTATGTAACATTGGTGGTTTGAACCTTGGCAGATATGGCACTAAATCCCATTCTAAGGGGGGTAAGGACAGACTACCCCTACTTTTTTTATTTCATCCCTCTGGGTTAGGGATGCAATCTGAGCTTGGATGCCTTTAAGAACTTCAGCATCGATAGAAGAACTTTCCTTTGACTTCTCAGTCTTAGATTGCTCATCATCATTATGATTACTCCCGGTATCATTGTTATTTCGATTAGTGAGGAGTTGAGCGAGCATCTGTTGAATGTTATTCATGGCTTCTTACTGGGCCTTGGAGGTTTGCTCTTGAGCTTCCAACCGTCGATGGAGGTCATCATTACCGTTATCAGCTATATGCACTGACGCTCTATCCGTTCGTACTGAGCTGACTGTTGCCGAAGAGGCATACCCACTATCTTCCCTCCTCATTATCAAACCATTGGAATAATCTTTTCATTGATTCTGGTGATGTTATTCCAGTTGAGGAGGATGGCTGCTCATAATTGTAGGAATACCAAGCTTCATAGAATTAGCCGAAGAGATCACATAACAACTTCATTCTGAACCAGCCACTATCTCTCTAGTCTAGTCATATCTTAAAATAGTATAAGGCTTCATAAAACCAAAACATAAAACCAAAACAGGGAAAGGATAGGAGGAATTTGGAATCAAAGGAAAGATAGTCAAGAAATAGATAACTCTGTACTTGCAGTTGGAATGTATAACCAAGATTCATGTATTCCAGTTGCAAATCTCTTTACCATTGATTTGCCTTCTGGACGTACTGAAGATGTTAGAGCCTAAGCTGACCTAAGCTCTGACGAGCCTAAGTTGACCTAGGCTCTGATACCAACCTGTAACGCCCCGATTCCACGATACGGGGACGTCACTGCAACGTATATACGTAAGTCCGAATTACCTTCCCGTATATACGCTAAGCATCAGTACAGACAAGAATCAGAGTACGGAAGCAAATGGTGCATTATACATTCCAACACATATAGTACAATTACACAGTTATCATCAGAAGTGATCACATATTACATGAATATCATATCACTAGTATGCGCAAATGCGGGAATACAAAAGATATACAATATATGAACTGTATAAAAGGGATCTCACATACAAGTATGCAAGGAACTGTACAAGTGAAGAGTATAAAAGAGCACTCACGAGTTGCTAAGAGGAAACTCGAGAGGCATACAGGGGGCCTGGAAGGATGTGGCTCTGAAAGTTCGGCTGAAGCTCCACGCTACCGCTACGCTACTCTGAACAGCAACTGGGAGAATCCACCAGCTCCTAACTCCATAACCTGGACGTGAGAATCCAGGGGAGTCAGTGAAACTCCCCAGGCGAGTAGGATACAAAGCCGGGTGGCGAGCCAGGAGGAACACAAGTATCAAACTCAGAAGACAGGAGGGTTAGAACACAAATGAAATACATATATGGACGGTCATAATACAATCATCAGAAAACCGGAAATCCAAGGTAAAACTGATTTCATGCAAGGTGATTGTATACGCTTAGGTTACGGTCCCATGAGACTAATACATCGAAGGAATAATCCAAACAAGGAAACCCTCATCTATATACCTTTATCTCATGCCACAGAATATCCAAGCGTATAGAATCAGAGTTGCAAATCATATGAAAGTCAAACAGGAATACAAAACGGGAATCATGACATGCATAGCAAGTGCAACAGGAATCATAACAGATACTTTAACAGGAATCATGACAGGTGACTATTATTATTATTACTTGTCTGACCCATATATCTAGGTATGTGACCTGGTGTACGGCCAACCCACATACATCCATATATAAGCAAGCCAAGGGTTGTTAACGGAAGTAGATGGAGAACTGATAGAACTTCTTATAGTGGTTTCCATACACTGGAACCAGTTTGGAGGCTCAAAGTCCCCCTAATAATAGTTGCCATAACACTTTCACCAATGTATATATATATATATCCATATATATATACTTTTATTCCATCACTATAAGCAAGGTATCATTCCGGCATCCATCACTTCCTCCCATACCCATACAAGTTGTCCTTTTTATAGCTTTTTAACATAATTATCAGATTTCGGGAATGAACAATATCATAACAGGTATACATAACAGTAATCAGTACATAACGGTAATCAGGTGTTACATCCCCTTTATCGTGATAATTGTAAGAATCGGTGTATCATGCTTGGTGTCAAGAGATAGCATGATAAATGGTGATGTATATCAAGTAACCAATCATATCAAGAATTGATAATAGTCAGGTAAGTCATGATATAAAAAAAAAGGGTCTTGCCAAATAGTGGCATGGCAAGTGGTTAGATGATAACACAGTTGCCAAGTGATATACATATGATAAATGGTAGCACATAACTGACAGGTCTAAAGTAATGCCAAGTGGTAATGTAAAAGCAATGACCCAAAGTCCAACAAGTCCAACGACCACGAAGGGTCGGCCACGCATAGTATAAAGCAATAAAAGATATAAAGCATGAAATACAATACATGAAGACTAGAGCGAGAATACTATCATAATCAATGGAATGAGAAGCAAGAGGGTAGCGAGTGAGAACACTCGCCTAAATCACCAAAACGCCGAAAAGATCCGGAATCCACATAATTCGGGATGCGCCACAACCTGTGATATAAATATGTAGAGTGAAGATGAGAGAGAAATAATGGAAGATGATGTGTGTCAAGAGACAAGTCAAGTAATACCTATAGGTGATGTAAGTCTAGAGGGTAAGGTTCAGTTTCAAGAAGGGAATCAATTATAACAGATAGGCAAGGTTAGTCGTTTAGGTGGAATAGGTGGTCGACTAATAAAGAAGTTGGTCGACTAGGAGAAATGGGGTAGTCGACTAATAGTGGTCCTAAGTCGTCTAACAGTCAGGTCAAGTTGACTAAAACTGGGTTCTAGAGAGTTAGGATTTTTTCACAGGAGAAGCAGATTTTGGCCCAAAACAGACTAACGGTCGACTGGGGTCAATGGCCGGTCGACCGGTACACTAACAGTGCCAGGACGGTCGCCTGTCGGTCGACTGCCGGTCGACCGAAAATACAGGTCGGTCGAGTGATCGGTCGACTACCGGTCGACCGATACAAGGCCGTGAGCTCCAGGTTTGGTCGGTCGAGTTCCGATCGACTGCCGGTCGACCGGACTATCCCAACGTGCACGTTGTGCACGTCGGTCGACTGCCGGTCGACTGTCGGTCGACCGGGCTCCTGAAAACTGCTGCTGTTGGTCTAAAAATCAGATTTTTGTGTGGTTGTGTTTGGTGATCTAAAAATATGATTTTGATGGCATAATTGAACATGATATGTGAACTTAAGCATGCTAAGAAATAACCAAGTCTTGGTGATTGAAATTACTCACCAAAAGGCACCAAGTGATGGAGGTTGGTGAAAGGTGGAGTCTTTTGGTGTCGTTGACCTTGTGGTGGTGGTTTCCATGGTGATGAAGGAAGAAGAAGATGAAGCTAGGTTGGAGAAGTGGTGGTGGTTGCCTTGGTGGAGATGAAGGAGATGGAGGTGGTGAAAGCTAGGGTTTGGCTTTTGGTGAAGAGAAATGAAAGAAAGGGATTGAAATGAAAAGGAAATGTATATATAGGATTTGGATTTTGTAAAGGGAGTTGCAATTAAATAAATAAGAGGGGTTTAATTGCAAAGTGGGGAGTGAGGTGTTTCTCTTGGCCAATGGTGGCTTGCCAAGTGAGGGGGTGAGGTGGAGGTTTATGTGGTGGAGAATTGGTGGAAGTGTGTGGAGGAAAATGGAAGCTTAGGGAGGAAGCTAAAGGAGTTTGTGGTGGAGGTTAAAGGAAAATAAAGGAAAAAGGAAAAAGGAAAAGAAATGAAATGAGAAGATATTTTCTCTTGGAAAGGAAAATGAAAATAATGAAAGTGGCGGATTCCCGGGATTGAGTCGTGGATGCGGAAATCTTTCGGGAAAATACCGGATACGTCCCGAAATCAAGTATCTCGGAACGACCCGAAATAAACATCAAAAATCCATAATATTATATTAAGAATAATAGTGAAATCCTTTTTAAGAAATACTTTATAGTTTTAAAACTAAAAATCCCGGAATCAGTTACCTACCGACTCCGAAGGAATTTTCATAAAATCATAAAATCCTCAGAAAAAGAATGTAGGTAGAAAATGTGATTCTAAGAATTAAAGTCTAAAGGACCATCTAGAAATTCCTAGCTGTGTGTGAATTAAAAATCTGGAATTGGTTATCTACCGACTCCGGTGGAATATCCATAAATTCGTAAAATCTTTAGAAAAAGGATTTAGGTAGGAAATATTACTCTAAGAAGAATTGTCTAAAGACTCTTCGAGAAATTCCAAGTGGTTTGTGAATTAAAAATCCGGGAAGCGGTCAGCGACACTGGCCGACACCGGTTTTGAAGAAATTCATTTTAATTCAGAAAAATCTAGAAAATCATAGAAAATCTAATATATTGGAAAACGATGTTTAAAATTAAAATCGGTCAAATCTAATTATCAGAATGTCCAAACCGAGTAATACTCTAGGATCGGGCCTTCGGTTCAGACTAGGGCTGACTCCAAATCTACGAATCCAATTCCAAGACAAAACAATCATATAAGGAATTCATAATACAGAATCAATACTGAAGGTAAATCGAAAAATACGATCGAAAAATCTGAATACGCAACTAAGTACGTATTCCGGGAACGGGGTATTACAGTATTGCAACCCTACATCTGGTGCTTCAGAACACACCTTCTTCCACCAAGACTTGGCCTAAGCTAGGGCTATTGTTTGGGTCTGGAGAACTGAAGGAAGGGAGTAAGCACCACGCGACGCTCGCCTACCCCTATGCAGTACATGTCCCCTTCCAATCATATTGACAGATGTAGAGGGCAGATCTAGTACATTTCGCGATATGCTTCGTTTGAGATGCTTCACAGGAGCTCGCACCGATAGTCGATTAAAAACTAACTGTTGGTTTGGAAGAGTGGCGGGCACTAGTCCTAGTCGGCAATGGATTGAATGGACCGTCACCAACTGACATCCAGAGAAGTCTGGAGTAGTTCTAACTTTCGTTTATTTGTTAAGAACCCTCGCAGGTCGGATTTAACCGAGCTTAAGCGACTCAGCACAGAGACTCGGGTGGATCGCGCATTGATCTGTTCAGGTGATTTTGACATCACCGTTTTGCTCATAGCTTTATGAGGGGCGGACTTAGCATCCGCAGGCCTTGGAAGCGAAGTACGGGACGATGCCTCATTTTTTTCATCACCGTAGAGGCGATTGGCACTGGATAATGCTTTAGTTCTAGCTTCGCGGCTGAGAGCTCTGGTACACCCTTAGGCACTGAAACTGTATTAGCACCGCTTTCAGCACCCAGGGACGATCCCGTAGCTTCGCTCTGAAGAGTGGACTTAACACTTGAGGATTTGGAGAGCGAAGCACGCTGTGGTGCTTTGTTCACAGCCTTGTTGCGAAGGTGGTTAGCACTGCTGGGTGCTTCAGTTTCAGCCTGGCGGCTGAGAACTCCACGCGTACCCTAAAGTACTGGCGCTTTAGCCACGCCATCAGAAACTTTGCTCGGAAGAACGAGGTTGGCGCAAGAAGTTACTACTCCTAGATTAGGCGAAGGCAGAGTTGCCAATCTAGCCTCGCGGCTAATGGCCTCGGTGAAGCTGCTAAACTGGATAGACAGTTTGCCTTTATCTTCGCGTGATAGGCAAGGTTGCGGTGGAGCTTCGCCTGAAGCTTCACATGGAACGTTCTGCTTTGGCCTCCTCATCTGCTTGGGAAGCGAAGTTTTAGGTTCGCAAGGAACCTGGTTAACCTTGCCTGAGGCACTTGTAGCTTCAGTGGATGCCGAGAGGAGTTGGGACGGGGCTCGTCCACTGCTTGCCATGCTAAGGCTGGCTTCTGCTCTGAAGCCTTGGCCCCGGAGATCTTTCTGTGCTTTCGAGCTTGGAGCACTGGAATACCCTCAGAGAGCATTCTTCAAATTTTTCTTGATCAAAATGAATGACTAAGTTTTCAAAAATGACGGGCTCAAGATTCTAACTATTGCATTGCGACATTGTCTCCTTGTTGCATTAGAAGACTGATTTCCCCAGCGGAGTCGCCATCTTGTTTTTCGTTGAAAAATTGCTATTCGTGGGAAAACATACAAAAAGGGTAGAGGAGCGAAATTACAAGTAATTCTTTAAAGAAAGAAAATTACAAGTAGATCTCCTCTGAGATTTTTTTTAGGGAAATGTGCCGTAGGAATCTGATCAGCGCGCGATCACTTTATCCCTTTGACGATGCAATTGATCAGATGATCGAACTGCCTCCTAATAAGAACCCCTTCTCACTTGGTTCGAGGAATCAGAGAACAGAAGATCAGTCGAGCCTTCTTGCTAGAAATTCTGCTCTTTTTGAGTCAATTTCCTCTCTGTCCCTTCTTCTCTGTGTGTGTGCCCTCTTGTTGAATCAGTAGGGGGCTATTTATAGCAAATGTGGGGTGTAACCGCCTCCTTGAATCCAGCAAGGCTGAATTAGCCATTAGTTTTGCAGGCTCGTAAATGACCTTGCTGTGAAGCTCTTTGCAAGCTTCTGGCGAAGTTAGGGAGTTCGTGCGAACGTCCTCATGCCGTTATGGCTAAATTGTCTCCACTTAATGTGGGATGAAGTGGGCGGGTGTAACCGCCCACTTAAAGTGGCGTTAACCCCACTAAATTAGTGGGGTTTACCCATTAATCCTTCGTGAGATTTTGAAACGGTCAGTTTGGTGACCTGGCAAAGCCCACTGCGGAGCTAGATCATGCGAAGTTAGATCACGCAAAGCTAAGACTTAGCTCATAGCTTCAGATGAAGTTGCCTTCAGAGTCTCGTGCGAAGCTGAAACTTAGCTCATAGCGGAGCTATGACTCGACTGGCGCGAAGCTCCTAGATCAGCCTCTAGCGGGGCTAAATGTGAATTTTCGAGCGGAGCTCTTAGCGGAGCTGGGCGAAGCTGTAAATTAGCTCCATGTGGAGCTTCATAGTGAAGCTAGACAAGCTTAGCCTCTTAGGCGAGGCTAACCCCTTGGCTAATGTGAGGCTGCGTATTGAGCTAACTCAGCATTTTAAACCTGTTTAGGTTTCTTCAAGGACAATTTTGGCTTACTGTCTGCTTCACTGGATCAGTAAAATCTTAGTCATTGTCTTATCCCTAGTCGTTAGCTTATCTTTTGTAAATGTCGATAAGTTAGACATCGTTCAGACCGGTTGAAGATAAATGCAGGAGTTCTATCTTTTTTGAGTGTCAACAGAGAACACCATCTCTAATAGATACTCCAAGACCAACTGCTTTCAAGGCACCAACAAAGATAATATTTATCTTCAATTGAGGTGCATGCCTGATTTCCTTCAGTTCCCGCACTATCCCATCAAACATTTGATACGGACTGTACCTATCCCTTCATGTTACAAGAAGGATCATTACCCATAACAATGAAGCATCCATCTAGCTTCTCAAAATAAGAAAACAAATTTCTGTTGGGACCCATATGATAAGTAGCTCTTGTATCTAATATCCACTCAGAATCACCTGAGCAACCTATGGTAGGAATAGTGATGAAGAATAAAAATACTGATGAATCTGAATCCGATCCATCTGCCTGTGAAGTACTACCCGATTGGGTAGTAATCACCTGTGCGAGATTTGCCTCGGCCTTTGAATTTTTGTCTGTATTCTTATAATTGATCTTTAAACAGTCAACCTTCAAGTGTCTAAGCTCTTTGCAGAAGGCTCAGTGGTTCTTCTTCTGATCTCTGATCCCTGATCTGGACTTCGATCTCCCACAATCGCTTTTGCCCTTCTGATCGAATCCCTGCCTCTTACCGTCAACACCTCTGCTAATGGACCACTAAAAGAAGATTGCTTATCCTTCCTCCTCATTTCATAATTTACAAGAGCACCCGACACATTATTATAGTTAAGTGATTGTTTCCCATTAATCAGGTGAGAACGAAGGTCTCATACTCTTCATCACGAAGAGAATTCAGAAGAATTAACACCTTATCCTCTTCTTTGATATCCACATCCAAATTAATCAAATCTGTAAGAAGTTTTGTGTAGTCGTTCATGTGATTAACAATAGAGAGTTTTTTCTTCAACTAGAAGTGATAAAGTCTCCTCTTTAGATGCAGTCGAGACTCGATGTTCTTCGTCATATATTTCTTCTCGAGAATCTCCCACATCTTTCTTGCGGACGTCTCATACAACACATGATATTTGATGTCTTATGTCAAACAAGTCCTTATGAGATCACACGCCGTTCGGTTCATCTTATCCCAATCTTTCTCAGATGTCTCTTCTGGCTTTTCTTCCACCCTAAAGTGTCCTCGAGGTTTGTGCTGTCAGAGCATCCATCACCTCGTACCTCCACATCCCAAAATTTTTCTTTCTTTCACGCCCCGCTTCCCAAAATACGCTGGAACAGAGACGCGATGAGAGTCGGCGACGCATATACGCAAGGAAAATATCTCGCGCTAAGCCTAAAGTAACCTGAACAAGTTATAAATCTAAACCATAATACATCAACGATCACTGCAATATTACATATAAACATTCACACATGATATCATATGAACAAGAAATGGAATAGTAACTGATGCCAAAGTATGGATGATCAGGAAAATTATAGAATCAAAGGAATGAAAAGAAAAATAATAATACTATTGTGGAAAGAAGAAAACTCCAGCTTCTCGCAACATGTCCGGTCTCAATCGAAATACCTGATTAATAACATGAAAAATCCAGTATCTGGATGTACGAATCCAGGGTCATCAAAAGTGACCTGATGAGTGTGTGGTGTAAAAGAAACTGCTTGTGCATAATAGCAAGGTAAGCAATAACAACATGATAATCTGAAAATAAAAGATAACAGAATAATCAATATCAATAACAAACTACGAACGATATATAACTGATATCATGATAACAGGGAACAATTAATATCAAGATGTGTAACCTAGCATATGTCACTAGTCTGGCATATAATTCGGTCATGTGTACAATCATATGTCTATCATAGTATACATATATGCACAGTCAGGTGATCATAGTCAATCACAATATACTATAAACAGTTTATTATCATTTATTATATCAGCGAATGCCGATTGCCACCTGTAATAGACGCATCCCATACTATGCCTACTACATGTGTCAATCAGGGTCCTGAATTATTAAAACTGATGGGTGGAGACATTGTCCATGCTTTAGGTGGGTTCCGTACATACCGGGAATCACGGCCAAATCACCTGGCGCTGAACCAGGTCCTACCGCTAGGTAGTCAATAACAATAACAATGTGTTGTAACACCCTGTTCCTGGAATACTTACTAGATACGTATTCTGATTTTTCTATCATATCTCTTTGATTAAGTTTTGTATTTATTTTTATTTTATGATTATTGATGTGATTCTTTTGTATTAGATCCAGATTCGTGGACTCGGAGTCAGCCCTAGTCTGAACCGGGGGCCCGATCCTAGTGTATTGCTCGATTTGGCCTTTTTCTTGGCCAATTTGATCAATTTAGTTTCAAATATCGTTTTATAATATTTTAGATTTTTCATGATTTTCTGAAATTTTTCAGAATTTTTCTGTAAATTCTCCAAACCGGTGTCAGTTGGCATTGCTGACTGATTCCCGGATTTTTAGTTTTTAAATGGAGTTGAATTTTTAGAAACGGCTTTCAGATTACTTCTTAAAATCTTATTTTCTAACTAAAGGCATTTTTGAGATTTTTCAGAATTTATCGAAAATCCACTGGTTTTGGTGTGGACCAGTACCGCCGGAAGATTTCAAGATTTTTAATTTGAAATCTTCATTGAATTTCTTGAACCCGATTTCACAAGGTATCTTAAAATATTATTTTCTATTTTTGAGAACTTTTCGGAGCGATTCTGAAATAGTCAATTTTTACCCTATTAAAATAATATTTTCTTTTCTTTTTCTTTTCCCTTTCTTTCTCCCCTACCTACTCTCCCCATGCCCTGCCAACGTGCACTGCAGCAGCAGCTGTTGCACACCCCCATATGAGCCATCCCATCAAACACACCTTTCCCATCAATTTCTCTCTCCTTTTATTTTCCTTTTCTTTTTCTTATATTTCTTTATCTCCTCCCATCTCCTCTTCTCCCTTGGCTCCACCATGGCCGGCCAGCTCCCGGCACCACCGCCGGCGCGCCTCCCCTCCCGCCATCCTCCGGCCACCACCAAACCACCCACTCCATCACCTTTTCAACTCCTCCTACTCATCTTCAACATCATTAACAAACTACCTACTCACTCCACTTCCTCCTTCCTCCAAACCCATCACCATATCCACCACCACTCCACCACCATCACCACCCACAAACCCTCCACCACCTCCTCCCCTTCCACACCTAACCACCATCTCCACCTCCTCCTCCTACAACCATCATCAACACCACAACTTCAAACAACCAACAACAACAACATTAACCACTAATAATCACCCAAACTCCTCCCTCTCTCCACCACCCTGAGGGGCGCCGCGCCAGCCACCCCTCCTCGCCGGCCGCCCCTCCGGCGGCCGGCGGTCTGACCGGCCACCCCAACTCCCTCTTCTCCATTTTTCTTTTCTTTCCTTCTTTTCTTTCTCTTCTTTCTTCCCTTTCTATCTTCTTTCCTTCCTTTTCTTCTCTGTTTCTTCCTTTTCATCTCTATTTCTTTCTTCCTGGTTCCTCTTCTTGTTCGTCTTCTCCATTTGGAAAATGATTCGCTTTTTCTCTCCTCTACTTATTTAGAGATTTTAAAGGTTTTATCTGTAGCTGACCATTTTCTTGCTATTTTGTGGTTTCTTGGGTTTCCAATGAGACTCCCAACTGTGAGAATTTAAAAAAATGAATTGTTTATTTATTCTTGAGGTTTATACAAATGCTTAGGCAAATTTGGAGAAGCCTGCAGGTTTTCAGTAACCAGTTTGCAGCCATTATGGGAAAATTGCACAAAAGTACACCAAGCTATGGGGATACTTTCAATTAGATACCTGTACATATTTTTGGATGTGGCTTGAGTGATGGATCCTCACTAGCCGCACTCTTTCTCTCTCTCTCCAAAATCCCTCCTTCTCTCTCTAGAAATCCCTCTCTAGAAATCCCTCTCTCTAGATTTCTATCTCTAGAAATCCCTCTTTCTCTCTCTAGACTTTCTCTCTCTAAAACTCTCTTTCTCTCTCTCCTTTCTTATTCTCTCAAAATATATTTATATATATATATATTATTATATTAAATATATTCGGATTGTTGGCTTGATCGTGATGTTCGTGAATTTCCCAGATATACTCGGTATTAAGGCGAGTACATTCCTTTTGATATTTCATGTTCTATTACCATCGTTCATGTCTATTACTGTTATCCTGCTTTTTATACATGATATGTAAGTTGATATGTTTAACACCGACATTGATATATAATACCGATACTTGCCATGCTATATTTGACACAAGATACCTTACACCGTACTTGCCATGCTATATTTGACACACGATACCGGACACCGGTACTTGCCATGCTATATTTGACACTTGATATATGACACCGGTATTTGACATCCTATACTTGCCACCTCATATATGACACCGGTACTTGACATATGCTATCACCTGGTTCCAGCACACTTGACCTGATATTGTGACTCCTGACCGGATAATATTACACCTGACGCCTGTATTACAAGGCATATTATGATTATCACTTTTACAGGAACTTGACATGATTATTATACTATTACCAGACATTTGATACTCCTGAACTCCTGTACTCCTGAAATCCTGAACCCCTGATATTATACTTCTGCTATTATACTCCTGTTAATTCCCGTAGTTGGATAATCATGGTTATACTGTATACACTTGTGGACATTATCTTTATGCAATATATATAATACAATACTCAACTTACACTGGGTGGGGAAACTGATGGAAACCGGTATGATGTCATATTTATAATGGTGATATTTCTAAAGTGTCGTGTGGGGCGCGTAATGATAAGTCCCCAGAAGCAGTAGCCTGAATCTGAAGTGTCGTGTGGGGCGCGTAATGAATAAGTCCCCGGAAGCAGTAGCCTGTACTCCTGAGCTAGTCCCGGGCAGAGACGAGACCCACTATAAATATGAGCCATCAGATTTATCCGTTTCCAAATAATAACTCATCTTATTCATAAGTGGATGTATGTGTACCGGTAGCACATACAAAAGCATATGAATCGGATGAATAACATAAAACAACCAAACAGTAATAATGTTAGGAACGTGTGATATTTGGTCTCTCCTTTGTTCGGGTCCTGGTACTCACATATCAGACCCGGGTAAGTTCTATAGAGTGTGAACTCTAGTATGTACTATCGGTGATGTGAGACGCTGGTAGAGAGGCGATTGAAATATCAAACGGTACTGATTATTATTATTGGATAAATTAAAATGCTATACCTCTATATTTCAGTTATAGTGATATGTTCTAAGTTGACACCCTGCCTTATGACATATGTTTATGTGGCACAATGATTACTACTGGCACACTCTAATCTGTTACCCTGAGGGCAACTCAAGTTGTATGAGCTCAGATGATGGTGACATCGGATATGTGGTATATAGATGAGGGTTTCCTTATTTGGATTATCCCCTCGACATATCAACCCCATGAATACATAATCTGAGCTTATACAACTAGTTTTGTCCATACTTATATTTATCGCGTGTTTAGTGTATTTATCACATGTTTAATGTTTTATTTGTCGCATGCTTATGTGTACCTATGCTCTCTATACCGGTTCCATGCATGTTTTCCGATTCAGATTTACTGACATACATGTATTTACTTGATCTCGAATTTACTGTCATTTTATTACTTGTCATTTCTTGTACCTGTATGCCTGGACCACATCACTTGATCATGTACACGTGTGCCTGCTATGCACGCCATTTGCTTTATCATATGTACTCGCTGGGGTTGCTAACAATCCTGGATTCTCATGTCCAGATCTTGGAGTCTGGACCGTAACCCTGCTGTACCTGATCAGAGTGGCGTAGCGGGAACGTGGATTAGTAGTTACCTATCTGGACCCTCCTTCTTCCAGCCTCTCCTTGATCAGCTCGCGAGATTCTCATCTTACTACTCGTGAGTACTTTCCCGTATTTCATATTGTGCATCCTACTTTTGTGCTTCTTAGTGATCATATACTCTTGAGATATTATATCATGCCTTGTGATAACTGTGTACTGGTGTTATTATTGCTGGATTGTATGTTACCACTGTGCTTCCGTACTCTGATTCTTGCCTATACTGATGCTTAGCATATATACGTGAGGGTATTTCCGACCTGCATATATACGTCGCAGTAACGTCACCGTACCCGCGGGATCGGGCATTACAGGGTGGTATCAGAGCCTAGGCTCTCACATCCTCGGTACAACCAGTCGGCAAATTAATGGTAAAGAAATTTGCAACTGGAATGCATGAGTCGTGATTATACAATCCAACTACAAGTACAAGTTAGCTATTCCCTCTTAATCGCTCTTTCCTTGATTCTTGAAATCTCTTTCATCCTTTTTCCGTTTTCAGTTCCTGTCATCCTTATACCAACTCAAGATATGGATAAACTGGTAGGGTAGCAGCAAGACAGATGTGGTTCGATATCATTATGTTCTGGTATTCTTTGACTCTGGTGCATCACCTTGTCTTATATTAGATGGTTTTTTAGCCTCGCATTCTATTCTTATATTTATGGATACATCACGGGGAAATCAGCATAGCAAGTGGAGTAGTCATCACTTATATAATCAGACAGACAGTATCATTACCTGAGAAGTGTCGGTATGAAATAGTATTCCAGATTCAGGGCTTCTGCCAGACAGAGTTATAGAGATAGCATTCGGAACTCATTTCGGTTATTGTGATTCTTGATCGTGTTCTTAGAGCCACCACTTCTGGCAGTTTTTATTGATTTGGTGGACTACGAACTCTGCTAGCCTCAACAAGCGAGGGTTGTGTTCTAGTCACCCATGGACCTAACCAGGCGTTGGCTTCGCTGCACCCTGGTGCCTAGCATTTAGCGTTGTGTTACGCACTGGCTTCGCCGCGTGAGCTCCGCCAAGTGCGAGCCTCGCAGAGCGTTGCTCCGCTGCACCCTAATGCTTAGCGCCGGAGATGTGTTACGCGATGGCCTCACCTCGGCTTGGTTTCGTCAGTGGCTAGTCCATTCAGTCCTTAGCACTCTAGCTCGTTCCTCAGACTTCTTCTGCCTTGCATGTTTTCATGGATCCGATGTACAGGGTTTTCTCGCTGTATCTGAGTTATTGCCATAATCTGTATGAACGATTCATTTGGCTAACCTTGCGGAGATTGAGTATTCTTTAATGTTTCCTCTGCAGTCGGGTTATCATTCAGAAGTCAGTTTTCAGAATTGTCCATGGTTATTCTATATTATTGGTTATGTCTTTCAGGGATTGCAACGCCCAGTATTCAGATCCTTGATTGTCGGTCGTCTTTATTTATGCTCAGTATTATCGGGGTTTTCTGTATCTTCGGTATTCTGGTTTATTCCCAAGGAAGTAGTATGTATGCAGCATCGGTAATTCTACTACAAACTCTTTGTTAAGGACAGCTTCATGACATGCAGGGTTTTATATTTATATTATGGATTTCACCTCTATGGATTTTTATGGGTTTCATCAGCTTTGCTTCAGATTATTGATTAACTCACCAGGTCAGCTCACTTAATATTATTCAAAATGGATCAGTCTTCTGAAGTTTTGGCAGTATTCTTCTATCAGAGATATCAGGTCAGTATTATTATGACACCGTCAGAAAATATATACGGCAGAAGTGCAGAAACGTCTCAGTCTTGAGTTTATCATTCAGTCGATTTGTGAGAATTACCCTCAGTTACTCATATCTTGATTGGTATAAATCGTCGTTCCTATTCCTTCTGTGCTCGTCTTCCCCTTATCGAAATTTCGAGGACGAAATTTTTGTAAGGTGGATGGAATGTAACACCCCGTTCCTAGAATACGTACTTAGATAGGTATTCTAATTTTTCTATCATATTCTTTGATTTAGTTTTATATTTGTTTTTGTTTTATGATTATTGATGTGATTACTTTGTATTAGATCCGGATTAGTGGACTCGGAGTCAGCCCTAGTCTGAACCGGGCCCGATCCTAGTGTATTGCCCGATTTGGCCTTTCTTCTTATCCAATTTGACCGATTTCAGTTTCAAATATCATTTTCTAATATTTTAAATTTTTCATGATTTTTTGGAATTTTTCAGAATTTTTCTGCAAAATCTCTAAAACCGGTGTCGGTCGGCATCGCTGACTGATTACCAGATTTTTTTAGTTTTCAAATGGAGTTGAATTTTTAGAAACGGCTTTCAGATTACTTTTTAAAAATCTTATTTTCTAACTAAAGGCTTTTTTTTTGAGATTTTCAGAATTTATCGAAAATCCACCGGTTTTGGTGTCGACCGGTACCGCCAGAAGATTTTAGAATTTTTAATTTGAAATCTGCATTGAATTTCTTGAATCCAATTTCATCGGGCATTTTAAAATATTATTTTCTATTTTGAGAATTTTCGGAGCGAATCTGAAATAGTCGATTTTTGCTTCTTTTTTTTTCCCTTTCTTTCTCTCCCTACCTACTCCCCATGCCCTGCCAACGTGCACTGCAACAGCAGCTGCAGCACACCCCCATGTGAGCCATCCCATCAAACACACCTTTACCATCAATTTCTCTCTCCTTTTATTTTTCCTTTTCTTTTTCTTTATATTCCTTCATCTCCTCCCATCTCCTCTTCTCTCTTGGCTCCACCATGGCCGGCCACCTCCGCACCACCACCGCGGCGCCTCTCCTCCGGCCATCCTCCGGCCACCACCAAACCACCCCACTCCATCACCTTTTCCAACTCCTCCTACTCATCTTCAACATCATTCCAAACTACTCAACTCCACTTCCTCCTTCCTCCAAACCCATCACCATATCCACCACCACTCCTCCACCATCACCACCCACAAACCCTCTACCACCACCTCCCCTTCCACACCTAACCACCATCTCCACCTCCTCCTCCTACAACCATCATCAACACCACAACTTCAAACAACCAACAACAACAACAACATTAACCACTAATAATCACCAAACCCCCTCTCTTTCCACCACCCAGAGGGGCGCCGCCGCCGGCCACCCCCCTGGCCGCCCGCCCCTCTCAGCAGCCAGCGGTCTGACCGGCCACCCAACTCCCCCTTCTCCCATTTTTCTTTTCTTTCCTTCTTTTCTTTCTCTTCTTTCTTCCCTTTCTTCTTCTTTCCTTCATTTTTCTTCTCTGTTTCTTCTTTTTCATCTCTGTTTCTTTCTTCCTGGTTCCTCTTCTTGTTCGTCTTCTCCATTTGGAAAATGATTCGCTTTATCTCTCCTCTCCTTTTTTAGAGATTTTAAAGGGTTTTATCTGCAGCTGACCCTTTTCTTGCTATTTTGTGGTTTCTTGGGTTTCCAATGGGACTCTCAACTGTGAGAATTTAAAAAAAATGAATTGTTTATTTATTCTTGAGGTTTATACAAATGCTTAGGCAAATTTGGAGAAGCCTGCAGGGTTTTCAGTAACCAGTTTGCAGCCATTATGGGAAAATTGCACAAAAGTACACCAAGCTATGGGGATACTTTCAATTAGATATCTGTACATATTTTCGGATGTGGCCTGAGTGATGGATCCTCACTAGTCGCACTCTTTCTCTCTCTCTCAAAATCCCTCCTTCTCTCTCTAGATTTTCTCTCTAGAAATCCCTCTCTCTAGATTTTCTTTCTCTAGAAATCTCTCTTTCTCTCTAGACTTTCTCTCTCTAAAACTCTCTCTCTCCTTTCTTATTCTCTCAAAATATATTTATATATATTATTATATTATATATA
This sequence comes from Agave tequilana, assembly GCA_038442645.1. NCBI lineage: Eukaryota > Viridiplantae > Streptophyta > Magnoliopsida > Asparagales > Asparagaceae > Agave > Agave tequilana. The sequence goes on along the minus strand of JAVJIF010006623.1, from coordinate 4,681 downwards.
TTCCGATTGTTGGCTTGATCGTGGTGTTCGTGAATTTCTCGACATTACTCGGTATTGCGTTCCGATATTGAGGCGAGTACATTCCTTTTGATATTTCATGTTCTATTACCATCGTTCCATGTCTATTAACTGTTATCCTACTTTTTATACATGATATGTAAGTTGATATGTATCACACCGACACTGATATATAACACCGGTACTTGCCATGCTATATTTGACACATGATACCTGACACCGGTACTTGCCATGTTATATTTGACACACGATATCGGACACCGTACTTGCCATGCTATATTTGATACTTGATATATGACACCGGTATTTGACATGCTATACTTGCCACCTGATATATGACACCGGTACTTGACATATGCTATCACCTGGTCCAGCACACTTGACCTGATATTGTGACTCCTGACCGGATACTATTAAACCTGACACCTGTATTACAGGGCATATTATGATTATCACTTTTACAGTAACTTGGCATGATTATTATACTATTACCAGACATTTGGTACTCCTGAACTCCTGTACTCCTGAACTCCTGAAAAAGGGTGACTCCTGATATTATACTTTTGCTATTATACTCCTATTAATTCCCGTAGTTGGATAATCATGGTTATACTGTATACACTTGTGGACATTAACTTTATGCAATATATATAATACAATACTCAACTTACACTGGGTGGGGAAACTGATGGAAACCGGTATGATGTCATATTTATAATGGTGATTTCTGAAGTGTCATGTGGGGCGCGTAATGATAAATCCCCGGAAGCAGTAGCCTGAATCTGAAGTGTCGTGTGTGGGGCGCGTAATGATAAGTCCCCGGAAACAGTAGCCTGTACTCCTGAGCTAGTCTCGGGCAGAGACGGGACCTACTATAAATATGAGCCATCAATTTATCAGTTTTCCAAATAATAACTCATCTTATTCATAAGTGGATGTATGTGTACTGGTAGCATATACAAAAAGCATATGAATCGGATAAATAACATAAAACAACCAAACAGTAATAATGTTAGGAACGTGTGATATTTGGTCTCTCCTTTGTTCGGGTCCTGGTACTCACATATCAGACCCGGGTAAGTTCTACAGAGTGCGAACTCTAGTATTGACTATCGGTGATGTGAGGCGCTGGTAGGGAAGCGATTGAAATATCAAACGGTACTGATTACTATTATTATTGGATAAATTAAAATGCTATACCTCTATATTTCAGTTATAGTGATATGTCTGAGTTGACACCCTGCCTTATGACATATGATTTATGTAGCATAATGATTACTACTGTCACACTCTAGTTCTGTTACCCTGAGGGCAACTCAAGTTGTATGAACTCAGATGATGGTGACATCGGATATGTGGTATATAGATGAGGGTTTCCTTATTTGGATTATCTCCTCGACATATCAACCCCATGAATCCATAATCTGAGCTTATACATCTAGTTTTGTCCATACTTATATTTATCGCGTGTTTAGTGTATTTTATCACATGTTTAATGTTTTATTTGTCGCATGCTTATGTGTACCTATGCTCTCTATACCGGTTCCATGCATGTTTTCCGATTCAGATTTTCTGACATACATGTATTTATTTGATCTCAGATTTACTATCATTTTATTACTTGTCATTTCTTGTACCTGTATGCCTGGACCACATCACTTGATCATGTACACGTGTGCCTGCTATGCACGCCATTTGGCTTTATCATGTGCACTCGCTGGGGTTGCTAACAACTCAGGATTCTCATGTCCAGATACTAGAATCTGGACCATAACCCCGCTGTACCTGATCAGAGTGGCGCAGCGGGAACGTGGATTAGCAGTTGCCTATCTGGACCCTCCTTCTTCCAGCCTCTCCTTGATCAGCTCGCGAGATTCTCATCTTCCTACTCGTGAGTACTTTCCCGTATTTCATATTGTGCATCCTGCTTTGTGCTTCTTAGTGATCATATACTCTTGAGATATTATATCATGCCTTGTGATAACTGTGTACTGGTGTTATTATTACTGGATTGTATGTTAACACTATGCTTCCGTACTCTGATTCCTGCCTGTACTGATGCTTAGCGTATATACATGAGGGTATTTCCGACCTGCGTATATACATCGCAGTAACGTCTCCGTACCCGCGGGGTCAGGGCGTTACATGTGTCAATAACAATGACAATATGAACAATACGAAATTACAGTCATCCCCCGGAACTCTGCAGTGGAACCATAAGTCAGTTGCGCAACCTGTATCCTAGGTTCATTCAAATACAGACGCTGTCTCCTCCATCAATTTTCCCAATCTCAGTGTAAGTTGTCAATTTACATTATTATTTATAATAATCAATATCCATGTTATTTCGATTACTGGGACAATATGGTGACAGTAACAATATCAATGATTTAACAATACAAATGTAGACAATATTACCGTGTAAACGGTAGAATAATGGAACAATATATGTATGACGGTCTGACAATATTTTTCAGTAACTTTCAATAACATGAATACAGTAATAAGCTCGGATACTGCTCAATAAGCAGTCTCATCTATAACTGGTCAATATCTCATCCATTTGCACAAGGATAAAATAGCAACTGATCCATCCACTTATAGTCTCAATACAATCATCGTGAACATCAAGTATAAATTCATATCGAGTAATCTGGTAAAATAAACCACCGTCTCAATATGTCGATAATCAGTGATCAGTCTCTCACGCAATCAATCTACTCTGATCCTCAAGTCATCAATATATCCAAATCTCAACAACTGATAAACTACATTTTCTGATACATCTAATTAAATCTTCATATTCAATTCGATCAAGATCATCACACACTCTCACTCTATCAAGGTCAATCACAGGATCCCAAAGTCAAGTAACATATCAAGTATACATATCTAAAATCCAGGAAGCCAGATCAAAGTCAACCCAATCAACGTCTATTCCTCAACCCAAAGTTAACTCCAACCCAATCGAGTCTACCGACAGGTTCAAGTGCAAGATCTCATCTTTCATAAGGCTACATCATTTTAAAATAAATCTCAATATCCAGTTAAATTATCGTCTAAATTATCATCAAATAATGAAGGTTAAGTCCAATAAGGATTCCCATAAAATCCATTTACGTAAGTACAATCACCAGCCAATCATTCCTCAGATCGATAAGATCCAGTCTAAATCTCTCACATCTAGATCTGTAACAAACTAAACAATATTAATTTAAATATTAACCTCAGTGACAAACACATCGAATCCAAATACATCTAACATCGAGGATATATCTGATCTATGACCACCATACTATCCACTCTCTCTATATAATAATAATTCATTAAATACATATTACAAATCAGTAAAGTCTACTATCCTACCTAATCTGATCTGCTCTCAAAATCTCAAGTCAAGATTTACCCCAATAAAATCCATTAGTAAGTCTAAGTATCAACTACTGAACCACTAACTCGAAAATCACAGTCGACAATATCTCAAACACATTCCAGTCTCAAACACTACTATTCTGGTATAGATATCATCTAAATAAGCATGGTCATGATAGTATAATGTAGAAAAATATAAATATTCGCGTGAAATAATAAGATAAAGCGTTGAGATTAAAATAAACCAATAAATAAACACTCACATGAAATGATGCGGCTTCGAACCGAAACCGCCGTCTGTTTTTCACTGCACGAACTGGTACCAATCTACGAATCATCTCATGGATCAATCTTCGAATCTCCTATGTAAATATTCCAAATAATTTGTTGTATTTAATAATGAAATAAATCATAGATCAATTTAATAAAATAACCGGTAAAACAAAAATTATTTTTTGAAATAAAATACAGTATTATTTACTAGGGATATTACACTTTCCATCAAACTTTACCATATCGATCTTCATCGAAAGTGAGTTCACGGATTTCACCGTGGATAACTTTCTCCGGCCATCTCCTCAATTGATTCCTCAACACAATGCGAAAACAATTAGTGAAAATAAATTCAATAGGGAAGATTAAATCTTTACATTGAAACTGTATACAATCTCAAATTGATTTGCTCCACGTAAACGAATAACTCCCCGTCGAACCCGAAAAGCTCTGATACAACTTGTTGGGGCATCGAGAAATCTCCAAAGCAACAGAGGACCGTTGCAACACTAGAGAATCATCACCAAATGCAAGAACAAAACAAAGAGAAGAGAGAGAGAGAGAGAGAGAGAGAGTGCACGATTTAACGAGTTCGACAATTTGCCTACGTCCTTAGAACAGAAGGGGGAGAGATCTTATTAAAATCAATCAAATATAGGATACAATAGCAGAGACAATTTCCCCTCTTTATATAGGCAGAGAATCCTTGAGTTTAAGAAAACTAATAGATCCAAATTTGATCAAAATTGAACTTTGAATCAACTTAGAAAACTTTCAGCATGTATCTCGGCCGACCGGTCAGTCGACCGACTCCTTCTACGTCAAACAGTTGGTCGACCGATTTTTCCACTAACATATGGTTAGTCTCTGTCGGCGACCAATGCTTCTGTTGTTACTGCTTAATTCTATTTTGTCGACCGGGCGGTTGACCACATCTCTTTTTTAACGTTTTGTGCATGACTGGTCGACCGCCCGGTTGACCAGTCCTTTGATTTCGAGTGGGAATAGTGCTTCTCCT